>JABXWE010102498.1:0-28005 GCA_014611495.1 Limonius californicus
ACAAAAAAGCTAGACCCGTAGTATTGACGGACGACAATAACAGAGTCATCACAACACAAGATGAAAAAATGAGAGCATGGGTAACATACATCCAAGAACTCTTTGCCGACACACGGCCAACAACATACAGACAAGATGACACAAACAAAGAAGAAGGACCAGACATCCTAGTAGCCGAAGTTGAGAAGGCAATAAAAACAAGTTCTAAAGGAAAAGCTCCAGGACCAGACGACATCAAATCTGAATTTTTGAAACTCCTGGATGAGGAAGGTGTTAAATCACTTACAAAGCTATTTAACCTAATATACCAACGAGGTAGTATACCAGAAGATTGGCTAAAATCGACATTCAGCACTATCCCTAAAAAACCAAACGCAAGAAAATGCAATCAATATCGTACAATCAGCCTCATGAGCCACGCACTCAAGATATTCCTACGGATCGTATACGAACGTATAAAGCAGAAGTGTGAAGAATACATAGGGCACACGCAATTTGGGTTTAGAGCCGGCATGGGAACCAGAGAAGCACTACTCTGCATAACAGTCTTAGCAGAAAAATGCTTAGATATGAGACAGAATTTGTATATCTGCTTCATTGACTTCGAAAAAGCATTTGACAAAGTCCAGCATGTCCAACTTATAAATGCTCTAGAGCAAATAGGACTAGATAGAAGAGATATACAAATAATCAAAAACCTATACTGGCAACAAAAGGCGACAATCAAAATAGATGAACATCTCAGTGATGAAGTAAACATACAGAGAGGAGTGCGCCAAGGATGTGTATTGTCTCCAATATTATTCAATGTATATTCAGAGAAAATCATACAGAATGCATTACACGAAAGAACAGAAGGTATTAAAGTAAATGGTGTACTAATCAACAACATACGTTACGCAGACGACACAGTTCTGATAGCCTCTAACGAGGAAGAACTACAACAACTACTAAACAGCGTTTCGGAAGAAAGTAACAGAATGGGGTTAAACATCAATACCCAAGAAACGAAAGTTATGGTTATCAGCAGAGATAATATCAACCTGAATATAATACACGATAACATCAGAGTAGAGCAAGTAAGAAAATTTAAGTACCTAGGAAGAGTTATTGACGAACTCTCCGACACTAACATAGAAGTAAGATCTAGAATAGAACACGCACGTACAAATTTCTTCAAACTCCAAAATTTCATCTGTAACCATCATATAAAAAAGGAACTAAGGCTACGCATCGTAAAGGCATACATATGGTCCACGGTACTATACGGTTGCGAGGCATGGACGCTGAAACAAGACACATTCAAACGACTAACTGCATTTGAGATGTGGTGCTATAGAAGAGTACTAAAAATCCCATGGACAGACCGAGTAACCAACGCCGAAGTACTTAACAGGCTAAAC
This sequence comes from Limonius californicus, assembly GCA_014611495.1. Taxonomy (NCBI): domain Eukaryota; kingdom Metazoa; phylum Arthropoda; class Insecta; order Coleoptera; family Elateridae; genus Limonius; species Limonius californicus. Next base: position 1,404 of record JABXWE010102498.1, read on the forward strand.
AAAAACACCACCGAAATAGAGAATATTATTAAAACAAGGAAACTAACCTACTTCGGACACATCATGCGGCATGACAAATACGATGTCCTCCAATACATAATAGAAGGTAAGATCGAAGGAAAACGCGCTAGAGGAAGACCTAGAACATCCTGGATGAGTAACATCAGAAACTGGACTGGCCTGAATAGGGAAAGACTTATACACACAGCCAGAGATAGATGGAGATATACCATATTGTTAGCCAACCTCAGACCTTGAGACGGCACCAAGAGAAGAAGAATAATATAAACCACAAAGCTTTATTAGAATTCCCAAATCCATCTAAAAATGGGTTTAGAATATCATGGTAATTGAAACTTTGCACCTTAAAGTTCATCTTTGATGTACTTTAGCACCAATTAATGTTAATATTCTAAAATTTCTTTAAATTTCCTCTGAAAAAATCTATACTATACTCAAGGAGTTTCTTCCTTTTTAAATGTTTCTTTTCAAGTAATCAATAACGGTCCTACATTTAACAAGAATTGCAGACACAGTTACATGCAGAGTACTACAACTTACATTTATTATATTACATAAAAAAATACCACATTAGTTTCCTGGAATTTTGTTTCGAGGTATCATGGAAATCATTTACAATATTCAAGAGTTTCAATTTTAGTATATTATTTTTGCTCTTACAAAGTATTGAATGTTCCTTTCAGTGTTGTGGCTTTTCCCCTAATAGTTTCAAATTTATTTATTACCCCAATTTAAAAATAATATACAGTGTTCGCCCTATCATAGCCAAACTCCCAGTTTGTAACACACTTTTCAAATATTTATTCTTAAAATACAGCTTTCGAAAAATATAATATTATTACTTTAGTTCTTTTGGGACTTTTACAATCCCAAAAAAATCTACATAAATGTTCACTCAGCAAAAAATGACCCCATATTTTGTACTAATGACATCTTGGAACTTCTGAAGATAAAATATTGGAATATTTTACTATTAGTTATATTAGATTTCCATAATACCTAAACTAAAAGCTTAACAGTATATATGTGGATATTTATAAAATGAACAGTTAATTCAGGAAATCCACTAAAAAACATTAAAATTGACTTTAAACAGCTCTAGAAATAGCAATATCAAAATTGCGAATAAAGATACAACAAGTGGTCAGACACTTACACATTTTATTGCAAATCAAATTTTTGTAGTTTCCCTAAAGGTTTTAATTAGCCAATACACTAAATATTCACATTAATAAACAATCATTCAATAAATACTCCTCATTAGCTGTCAAAAAAAATACCAAACTGGTATAGCAAATGATTAAATTAAATTAACTGTGTAGAAAATGTGTTTATAACTAAAAACTACCAATAGTCGTTCTAATTTTAAAATTATTATGAATCTTTGCCAAATATGTACTGTGAAGAATTAGTAAACACTACTAGTTGCTTGTGTAGGTGTTAAAACCATTTGAGGTATCTAAAATAATTTTACAAGATAATTGAAATGGGCGAAACAGCCATACAAAACATTTTTTTTGCAAAAAAAAAAATAAAATGCAAACCGATCTTTTTAATTAACATAATTGTGACATTTTTAATAAAGTTTTATAAAAAAGTATACAAGATTTTGCTTTAAATGCCTTTGAAAGATAAGCCAACAAGAGAAAATCGCAAAAACGTTTGTTTTGACTTAAAAAAGTTGTAAATGCCTTTTTCAATCACCTTGCCTGTATAACATGGAGTAAATGACAGAGTTAAGCCAGCACAGAAATATTTTTTGTTATGAATTCCAAAATTTAGCAATCTTTTAACAAACTCCTGAGGCATAATTGTTTGTTTTAGTTAGTATATATAGGATGTTCCAAAAATAAATACGCAAGCCTGTAACTACAGAAATAATAAACAAATTTCTTGCATAATGCATTCCCAAGGAAAAGCTTTCTTAAAAGTACTGCTATTGCAGCTTATATTAAATAAAATTTTCTGTATTTTCCAGTATTTCTCGAGTTTTTATGCTTATTTACTTGTAGGAACCCCGATATACCACAATGTTAACAGAATCAACAAAAAGTGGGAACAGTTTTCTATACATTTGACTGTGTACAAAAAACCCATAAAATTTGACTTCATTAAAAAAATATTAACCCTACAGAAGCCCATCATTCCGTAAACATAACCTCAAATAATATAAAGTTCATTAGGTACAAAACGGTTCACAAAACAGTTCTCAAAGCGCCGCCTCTTAAAGGTTACTTTCTCCACTTCACATTAATCACAAGTTCAACAATTCTAAGAGTGCACTTTATTAAGTGACGATCCATGATACTGACTCCTATGGCTAATAAGAGAGTTCCTCGACCGATACGACCTCCCACATACATTACACTCTAGCATTTGGGGCATGTAATAATGTGTATCAGCTAGGTGGCGCTGCAGAGACCAGGAACGTGAGAACCATTTGCGGCACAGCGTGCAGTAAGGCTTCTGGCCTGATGCTCTGCCCCCAGATGTCTCTGCAACAACAGGGGCTGAGACCAGGCCACATTGTACAATTCTAATACTTAAACTTATCTTGGTTCTCGTCTTCTTACTTTCTAGCCATCACTTAAGGTGTAATTTAAGAATGTGATCTTATGTTGTCATTGAGTTATAAAGACAAGGTCGAACACGAGTTTAAAGTTGCAAATGACCTTGAAGGTTTATAAATCAATAACAAAACAAACTTTTCACAAAAGTAGGTAATAAAAGCTTTGTATACTCCATTTTCAGCTCAAATGTCAATATTAAAGTTTAAAAAATTATATTTTTGGAATATATAAAGCCTTTATGTCACAAAATCATGACAACATCACATATTTCTTACAAAGCACAGATCAAAGGAGAGATATATTAACCTACTTATGACTTAATCTGTCTAAGAAGAAGGTAATGGAGCTCCTAGCGGACTCTTTTTGAATGCTAATGCTAATCCAAATTTTATGAAACGTGGCTAAGGTAAGGAACTACGTTGGTATGCAAAATATATCAATTCGCTACTTGAGATTCATTTTAAATTGGCTTCCCCAAAATTAAAAAGTAGAAATCAATCAACAGCACAAAAACAGACCAGGGACAACTGAACGAACACACACAAACACGATGTTAAACATTCCGAACACGAGACATATATTAGTTATCAAAATAAAGAATTGCTTCAAGTTGGAGCTTCATTTTCAAAGGCTTTGACTGTCTAATAGGGCTCAGTTTTGAAGCATTTCCTTTTTACTCCAAAAATCCCTTACATTAATAAATATGAAATGAATATCAAAATTGGCAGGGGAAAATTTTAGAAATTAAAATTAACGGATTTTTGGGTAAATTAAATACTGATGATTCCTTATCTTGCTGATAAGAAAACATTTTATTTGCATTCTTGGATTTTTTTTTATTTTTGCGGATTTGGCAGAAATTAGCCGTCTATTTAGAGCTTGAAATTGCCGGGAAAAAATTTAAAAAAACATGAAATCTCAGGTTTCAGTCAATTTGAGTACACGCTCTTTTTTATATAAGACAGTTTTATGAGGGAAAAATAATACGATAGTACCGTATCCATTAAATTTCACAATATAATTTGTTGGAAAAAATAAAGATAAATTAAATTAATTAATAAGCAAAATACAATATTAAAAATTGTTGAAATTATTAATAATATTATATATGCTTATTAATTAATATGAATTTCAAGGAAAACAAGAAACAATTTAATTTAAACACATCTGACTTCTGCCTTAAAAAAGTTAACAATTCCTTTATATATTTACACTTAATTCCGTTATTAACACTATCAAGACCTTGAAGAACCCAAAATTATTGTTTTAAATCAAAAACAAAATGGTAAAATCCAACAACACAAAACGGCACAAAAACAGACGGACTTTGGTTATAAAAAAAACGATGTAACGATAAAGTCAGTCTATTTTGACTCAATAAAACTGATGGGAATCTCTTACCTTGTGATGTGCCTGCTAAGCTGTCTGCATTTGGCTGTAGCGACTGGTTCAGACCTGGGAGCAAAAACACTTAGGTTAAAATGCAGTTAACCCAAAGTTAACTGCCAAAACTGAAGTCATGCTCTCGCCTAGTCTATATTAATTTATTGTAAGCTCTATGTTATTTGAAATAATAAGTGGTATATCAAAGCGACACAAGGAAGCCACAACTGGTAGAATGAATGCAGTAATAAACACAGAATAACAATTTGCAGGAGTCTTAAGGACATATTTATGGGGTACTATTGTCATGATTTTAAGATGTCGATTTTATTTAGTTTTATATCAAAATAACATAAGAAAGAGTCATCTGACGTATGAGCTGCAGTGAGGTCTTACGGCGCCCTCACACGTTAAATTTACTTCCCTTTATATCAAAACACAAAAAGGATATCTTGAGAGAATGAGTGCCGTAAATACAAATATAATTTTGGGGAGCCTGAGGGGCATGTTGTTGGTCCACTAAGTTTCTATTGCAAATTTATTCAATTGTTGCCAGAACAATATAAGGAATCATCATCTGACAAATGGAATTCACTATTTAGTAAACCTCCAAAATAATTTGAGCGTCTCGAAGAAAAGTTTGAGCTGTAAAAAAAGTATGGAGAACTACAAGTTGTTGCATCTAAACTACTGCATTCTGTTCTAAAACGTTGCAAATTTTGTTTTGGGGATGGCTTTGGGCACATTCTCCTACTTTGCAGTGCGTACGTCAGTCTACCGGGTCTTCCAGATTTTATTTCCCAAACAAACAATTATTTTCCAATTTAAAATAGGTCTAGTAAGCCCTACATATTCTCCAAAGGAAAATTAGGAAAATGTCATACAGGATAGTAGCAAGAATCGACTAAATCTCCGTTGATATTAGGGCTTGATACTTCTACAGGGTGTTGAAATTTTAAATACTTTGAGAAAGTACTCGCCTACTCATTCCGATTCCGAAAAATAGATTAAAGTCCTAATCTTCATTTGTTGAGCATTGAGCTAGAACGTAAACAAACGCTTGACAGGTGCGTTGATTTACCGGATGTGTATTTACGTAATATTCCCTGCGTTTCTAAATTATCGTTCGCACCGTCGGAGTGCAAAGTAAAGGATTTTAGCGTCAATTACTCCTTAAGTAATGAGGCATTAGCGTTATCTAGCGTAGACCAATCACAGCGCACGCTCGGGCGAGTCAAACACGTGCGTTTGTTTACGTTCTAGCTCAATGCTCAACAAACGAAGTTTAGTTTCGGATATATTAGCAAAATAAACAAAATACCTCAAATCGTTTAAAAAAAATACTTGTTGGAAAAAACATAAGAAACCAGAAGATTAAAGAAAATTCTCAAAGTGCAATCCACTATTCTCAACACATTTTTGGCAACATCAAACTTAAGCATTTATGGCTTTTGCCAACATTTCTTGGTTTTGCCTGAGCTGATTACAGCTATTTTCTATTTTTAGAATCAATCCGTCGCGGGTTGCAACGGGTGTGCTGTAAATTTTTTCTTTGACATAGCCCCTAACGAAGAAATCTAACGGGTTTCATGCTGGCGACTGCAGTGGCCAGGGTAGTGGCTCCACACCAGAATTTAGTTCAGCAAAATTGGCGTTCGCTATCCGACGTATCCACTGACTCAGGGTAGTTTTCGTTTTAACCACTCTCTAACTTAAACTTAAAGTACCCGAACTAATTGTACAAATGACATTTTAACAATTATTTTAGTATTTTCATGGTCAACTCAAAATAATTTTTGTTTCATAGAGAGTTTGCATGTCTTTGAAAAAAGGCTAATACCTCTAGAACTAGGACCGTAATCTAAGATCTGTAAAACTGCAATTTATTCAAAATTGAAAGGAGATTTTTAAAAAAATTTTAAAACTCAGTGGCGTATCTTTTTTCTTGAAACAAATCCGTTGTAACCCCATTGTATACCACTGGTACGAGGCAATTGGAGAAACATAATTTGAGAAAATAACTATACACAAGGAAGGTACGTGTGCAACATTTTGTTTGATTTGCTCCGCTCAGCTAGAAGATATAATGAAAAAATGATTTGTTTTTGTAAATTTTGACACCCTGTATCTTTCTTCGGAAGCGAGTGAGAGGCATAATGTCATATATTTCCAAATCCGAATGACGCGAGTATTTTCCCAAAATATTCAAGGCTATAACTGAAACACCTTCTATATGTAATTTTTAATGCAACATATCAGGAAATACTCTTAAGAAACATTGTAGGGCATTTTGATCTGCATAATTTAAAATTATTATCCCGTATTTATCCCTCACGTATAGAAAATTGATGTGATATAGGGTCGTAAGGATCTAAACCTAATTGTTTCAATGTTACTCAAATACTTCTATAAAATTTTGATTAAATAAAAAATGACTTGACATACCACACAGGGTGATCGCTATTCGCAGATCAAAAAATCGGGAATATCAAAAATATTAAAAGTGAAAATTCTTTAATGCCAACAATATGAAATATTAAAATTATTGTCCAAATTCCCGAAGATTTCGACTCACGATTTTAGTTTTTGACATTGTTGTTGATTTCGTCTTTCGATACATTTGAGTTACGAATTCTACCTTTAAACAAAGTATTGCACGTCTATAATAGTTACTCCAACAATAGTTATTTTTTTTGTGTTTGTATCTCCAATACAACCCTGTCGCGTATCCAAAATCGATATGGTAAATAGAAGTAGCTTAAAGAAGTGACCATCCGTTTGAAGTGAATGAATGAATGGGTATAGAAGTTGTTAATCAAAACTAATTTTAAAACATCCTGTACCTGACAAACAGTTAAATGAAAATAATTTTAAATTAAGAAGGCAAAGACCCCCTCAAACTTTCTTAAATAGCATTTTCCGGAATTTTGATTCGTAAACAAATTTGTAAAAGAATCCGTCACTACATAAACACAATTTAGCACTAAGGATATTTAAACAAATATTCTAACAGTTTTCATTTTTTAAGTGTTAGTAAATACCGTTTCATTACATTTTTTTAATTAAAGCATTTAAATATGAAAATTTCGGTTGCTAACAACAACAAAAGCTATTTCCTATTTCCCTAGCCCATACAATTACTTTTTCCACATCATGTTTCAGTATTTTTCATCTCATTTATGAAAACACAGGATACACTGGGAACTTTAGGGCATTTCGCCGAATACACAAAACGTCGCCTTTATAAACTGACCAGCCCAAAACGGCAACCAGCGAACTATAGATGTTTGAAGACTACGTGAAAAACTACAATTAATTAGACAACGCCACAGAAATTGAAATTGAATCAGTAAACGTCGAAACCGACTAACAGGTGAAGCTTGAGTGTCCATTATTTCTCAGTGGAGAATTGCCAATTCCGACTAAAATGCTTAACACGGAAAAAACGCCGCAGGCGGCCAAAACGCCGCAAGCAGCCAAAACACTGCACGCGGCAAATTGCGGACAGGAGCTTGTAATGGTAACTGGATACGTTTCAACTGTAATGTAGGTTTTGGTTACAACCTTGTGTAAAGAGTTATGGCCAGGGTCGGTTTTTGGTAGATTGGCAAAGGGTCAATTGTAAAATAGTCAACGTACTTTTCAGGTAAGCATCAGCTGCTATTCGGCTTCGACGTTACGTTACCAATCTCTTTGGCGTCGTTTAAGACTGGTCGGCGTTTTAAACATCGTCAACGAAATGTTCAAACTACGCTGGTGGACGTTTTCGGCTTAGCCGTAAAGTCTGTGTTTTGTATTTGGTGAAATGTTCAGGTTCCCAATGGGATTATTTTCAGAAATACCCAAAATATTTGATGCGTCTTAACTACCCTATATAAACAGTATAGTAGAACTCAAAATTAATGAAAATATATCAGGAAATGTTGTAAAGTGATATCAAAAAATCCTTCAAATGAAAATCAAAAATGTTCAAATTAATTTCGGCAACGCCGAAAGCACGTTATAACACAATTTTTACAGAGCTGGTTATCTCAAGGTTTCCATATTTCCATTATTTAGTTTTAGATTTCCTTACTTATATGCATGTTCTACCATATGACATTAGTGTAACTCAAAGAAAATTTCCTTTCCCCATTACTATTATTCAAAACAACGATGCAAAAGACTGATGCGTGCAAAAAATAAACACCTAGGCAACATAAAATACTAACCTCCAAGAGCAGATGGATCGGCAGCAAGAGCCGCCATACTAAAATTGAAGCTTCCAGCGGCCGTGGCGAAGAGTTTGCTTTCGGAGGTGGTCAGGTAGGGCGCTATTGGACTATCATGGTCGTCGTGATCTCCGCCAGAGCTCCCAGAAAGAGGCCCTTGCGGCATGTTACTACTAGGCCCGTTATCGTTGGGTACATCTGCTGAATCGTTACTATTGTCTGCTTCTTGGTTTGTACTACATAAAAGCTCCATGGGTTCACTTTTGACGTTGTCGTCGTTATTGTTCGTGCGACTATTGTGCGTCGGGGAGGGTGAACAGGGCGAGTTGTCTCGCTCCGTACTACTGATTCCGTTGCCCTCGTTTTCAATCTTATGCGAGTTCATCAGGGAGTTGGCCGTTATGCTCGTGTTTAAATTGAGTATACTATTTTTCATCGCGCTGGGTGAAAAGTCAGCAGGTTGCGTCTGTGGGGGTGGGGGATGTGACAGGTTCAGCTCGTTATTGTTGTTGTTACCAAGCATGAGCTCCGATCGAGCCCGTTTGAGTTCATTCTCTGGGTCCGATGATATGCGACGTTCGCGACGGTGCTGCATCGCAGCGCGACGCAGCAACTGGTTCACCGTGGCGCCGTGTGGAGGCGACGACGGGGAGGTAAACAGTGCATCCTCTACTAACTTCTCGGTGAAGGATGGGTGATGATTCGAGGTTGGCGTCGATTGTTGTTGCGATCGTACCAAACTTTGGACTTGTGCCAACTTTAAAACAAATAAATTAGTTAAAACATCGCGAAATTACGTTATGACAGCCACGATTGTTAACAAATTCGACTTTTAAATCTATCCCATATCACAATTAGAAATGCGATTTAAAACGTTTCGGTACATCTCCAAGACGACTTCCCATTTTGGGAAAAATATTGGGATCGAATCATGAAGATGCTTCGTAAAACCAACAGCCCAGAAGTCGCGAACCCCATATCCAAAAAAACACTGTATGAAACAACAACCCAAAATGTTTACAAAACACCTTCTAGGCTAAATGAAATCGCAAAATTCAAGCTACAAATGCTCAAACCACTCGGAGAGTAACATAATCCCGCTAATAAATTAAAACCTTACAAATGAAAGTACATTAAATAAACCTATTTTTTTGTATAACCGATCTTGTACGGCTGGAAATCGTCCATGAGAATAAGTTTTACGGAGAAATACTATTGCACAAATGGGCAGCAATATTTTTGTCCTTGCTCAAAAGCAAGAACGAATAAATCGAACTATTTGTGTATAAGCGGACCGATATGGTCGTAAATTGTACACTGACGCGTAACTCTGTGAAACCCAATGAGTTTTACAAGATTAGACCTGTATCACATATAGAATAAAATATTTTTCACATACAGTACGAACGAGCAATTTAAATGCATTTTACCTGTTCGCGATCATCGCCATGTTGTTGCTGCGTGAGACCACTGACTCGCAGTACCTCAGCTGTCTTGAGGAATGATGAGAGAGAGCGCTGATGCACGTTAACTTCCCCGTGGTATATGAATTCAACGAGGGCATGAAGATCTGTCCATGCCACATCTTGCAGTACTATCACAGGGTGTTTACAGGGGGTCGACTGAAATGAAAAAAATAGTTATATGACAAATGTTGCCAACAATTAGCTTAAGAGAGGAGGGGCACATTAATCAGATTAGGTAACAGATTCGCGGATGTACGGCTGAAAATTACTAAATGCTATGAGTGAAAATAAAAATTATCTAACTTACACAGCAACCAACGGTTACCAGATTCTAAATTACATGATTCTAAGGAAACCGCCCTAATATCGTTATAGTTTCTAGACTACGTCAATAACAAAAAAAAACTTAAAAAGGAACTCGATTCTAAACCAGAAGGCCCAAGTAACAACATTCTATTGCAAAAACTAAAAGTTACTGGAATCTACAGCAACAGGCCAAAAGTATCTACATGCATACCAAAAAAAAAAAATAGTGAACAGTCTCAAGATTTTATATTAAAATAAAACATCACGTTACTATATTCGAAGAAGAACAGACAAAAAGTAGCTAAACAGCTCAAAGGACGCTCAATCAATATATACATAAATAACTCCACCATTCCGGAAGCAGGCCTAATCCACGGAAATTTAAGGGGAAGAAGCCAAACAAAATAAAAAACAAAAAATCGCAATCCCCAGATTCTACCGAAACAAACCAAAAGTTACTGAATCTAAAAGAAAAGCATGAATGTTGGTAAATTGTATAGGAAAACATTCATACTTGCTGGAATCTGAGGGAACGAGACCAAAAATCTTTCGAATGTATTAAAAAAAAAAGTGCACCAAACAATAATGAAAAAAACTGATTCTATGGAAAATCAACAAATATTGCTAGGTCTTCGAGGAAAATGAAAGCAAATCATTTTCGAGAAATGGGCCGAAAATCAGTAGGTTCTATAAAGAAAAAAATAAAAAGCTGGTGGATTCTAGAGGAATAACCAAAAGCCACTAGAATCTCAAAGGAATACTTGATTAATTTGAAAGAGCGAGATCTAGGACGCGGTTTTCCAAGCATCTCTAAGCACTGCAGCTCTAATCATGAAATTTCCCTAGTTGTGGTATTCAAACTCCAGTAGTGATTTTTAACGTGTCACACATCGTAGTGGTACGGGACCTACCGCTTTACTTCTTATACGACAGAAGGCGCATTTTCAGATTTTTCCCCGCTAGAAAGATTTCACCGACCTCGGCCAGGTTCGATCCCGCATCCCTTGGATCTAAAGGCAAACGCGGCTAAGGCTAAGCAATACTTACAAATCAACAGTTACGAGATACTGCGAGAAAGAAACTGAAACTAACGAACCTTTAGGGAATAAGGTGGAAAGATATTAAGTGGTAGACATCGAGAGTTTTTAGATTCTAAGGAGAAAATAAAAGGGCACTAAATTCTAGAAGACCACGATGTAATAGATTCTAGATAAAATTATTAATTTTTAGAGGGAAAGCGTGATACGAAAATAAGGCGAAATTTAGATTTTTGCCAAATCAAAAATCTTTGAATTTGAATGTATGTTTTTGATTTTGCTTCCTGCATTCACTGTAGTCTATTATTAAATTATACACTGAATAAGATTTCATTACTGGGGTTGCAACTACCCCAGGTAGGCAAAGTTCATAATTAGGGTGTATAATGAACGAAATGTGGCCGAAGTGCATAGAGATGCTTGGAAAACTGCGTCCTAGATCTCGCTCAATCAAAAAGCAATAATTCTATCAAGGTTTCATTCCTTATTATAACCAAATTACTAGATGCTATGGAAGAAACAAGTTATTTGAGTATGCCAAAGAAGAGAAAGAAAGTTACTAAATTACAAAAGAGAGTGACTAAATTATAAAAGCAAAAAATCTGAATTCTCTGCATTTTAGAGTTAAATGCAATAATCACTAGATATTAAGAAGACGCCAAGGTAAAAATCCCTTTGATTGTAGCAAAAAAGGCAAATGTTACTAGATTCTACGAAGAAGAAACCAAGAGCTGTACGGCAGATCGTAAATCACTAGATTCTTTCAAAAAATCTTTATATTTTGGAAGCAAGACTAGGTTAATTGGTAAAATATGATCGAATTTCGATTTCACCATCTATTATTTACTTTGGTTTTATTCATCTTTCTTAAAAATGAACAATTCGTGCATAATTACAGTTCGAAAAAATACATTAATTCCTCAAATTAGCGAAGAGATTCCGCTGAGAAAGACGGAATGTCACTGAATGATGGGATGGAAACCCCTGAAGTGTCCAACATATTAGGAAAAATTAGTCAGTTCTACAGAGATATAGAAAATTAAAGTGCCTTGAATCGGTAAGGGTCACTTAAAAAAAACCGTAGATTCTGTGACAAAAGCTTCAGAACTCGCACGGAAAAAGGCGAGACTAATTGTCTCTGCATACAAAAAATTCTAGATTCCTGGAAAAAGGAGCCAAGAGTCACTAAACTCCAAGAAAAGTGATTGAAAATTTTTTGAGGCAGGGATCGAAAGGCAACAAACGACATTTAGAGGTAACGGAAAAGACCTCATAACACAAGATATTTGCCTATTTTCAATAATATCATTAAATTTTGGGGAAAAGCGTGCAATAGTAACTCGAAAGTCCCTATGCACTAGAGATCAAATCCGAGAGTAAAAAGATTCTGAGGAATAGAGAGAAACCGATTACGTTTTGGAGAATGTACATACTAGACCAAAAGCACTTACATTTGAATGCAGGTCTTTCGATTCTGCAATCTGCCTTCAGTTCAGTTTTATATTAAATTACCTATTGTTTATTTTGACCCTAAATGATTTTCAGTTCACTATTGTATGAGCAAACATTACTTGCAGAATGAAATCGTACTATTAAGCAAACAAGTTAGATAATAATTAAAAGCAAACAGGACCTCGTTTTATTATCTAGTAACATTATCAATTGATATGCAGCTGGTTCCTGCTTCATTTTTTAATTAGATCAGACCCACCACATATAAATACGTAAAAGTATGTGGGGCCTCGGTATTAAGCCAAAACGTCAGCAACCGAATGACGTTAAACAAGAATTAATTTAAAAAAATAATAAGTGGTTAGCAACAATAATGGAATAGTAGGCAAAAATCCAAATATTTGAGCAATTCTACAAAACTTAAACGGGTTTAAACCCTGCCCAATAAACATCCCAGGCCCGCTTTTTATCGATATTGAAATGCCCTTTAACGTTATTATTAAATGTAAGGCCCGACTATTGGAACTACTTTGTTGGTGGTGAATAAGTTCGAATCCCAGCCAATACATTCATGGACAATTTTATTTTCCTTCGATAACGAAATGTTAACGGGATTTACATGATCTTAATAATCCACGCCATCTTTTCGCGCAAGCTCGAAATACGCTGTTAAGAAATTACTTAGTTCCATTCCCTCTCGTTCTTCAAAGGGTCATATAGGCTCAGTTTAAACATTATAAACAATTGTTTTAATCACCAACACTAACGAACTCAACATTTTTATGTTTCCAAATTAGCAAGATCGTTTTCGAAAATAACAATAAATGCTAGGCTAGTCGAAATCAAAAATGTGAAAATGTCAGCTAAAAAAAAAATTGGTATGAATTGGTTTTCAATTTCCAGCAGCGATAACTTTTGAAGCCCTTAACTAAAAGTGCGCTGGTTTTTTTCCTCTAGTTAATTAAATTTATTACGAACTACCAAGTTCACAGATAAAAATGCACACTTTTAGAACTAACTAAATAACACTTGATAAGATAAAAATTGCAAACCTAGAAACACACCAAATATTATCTATTAAAACATACATGAGCATCGCATGTTAGATAAGACACCTTGTACGGTTTCGAAACGCTTGGTTGAACTTTTTGGCATTTTTTTCTTCAATATTAAAAGAGGACAAAGATTAGTTTACAATAAGATAAGCATTTCCTGTTTGCCAAGATTTTAACTATTAAAAATTATTTTCGCAAAAATTTCTTCCAAGCATAGACTGTTTATTCGAATAAAAAAAAGTTAATTTAAATAGCGCAGTAAAATAATGCAAACGCGATAAAACCAAAGTGAAACAAAAAACGTAGACAAATATGTTTAACGCTTAAAAATTATCGAACAAAAAACAACGATAACAGGGACACCTTTGGAACTGCAAGAAAAAAACCAAAGCATGTGATCTGTGATGCAGTTACACTCCTTGATAGCTTTTTATCGTTGGATATTTTTTGCATATTCTTCAGGAAATTTGTTACAATAATTAGAAGCTCCACAAATGATTTATTCGCTTTTATCAGCGACATGACCTATGACTACTGATACGGCTTTATTTTGGAAATAGGAACCCACAAAGGTTAAAGTTAGTGTTAACCTTTAGTTCTTAAAAAATAACTAAAGCAACGAGAATTGCGAGACAACAACAACAATAATTTAAGTTTCGATTACCATTTCTAACAAATAATATGAATTTAAGCAAGTTGGAGAAATGCTACAATTTCGGTAAGTTGGGACAGAAGAAACGGACCAAGGTAATAAAAATAAATTGTACCAATGGCGTAATAGATATTTAATAAGATTTAGCAGTAATATAAAATCATAGTCATGCAGCCAAACGGGGTCTGGAATGTAACGCTGCAAGGAAACAATAAATAACCAGTAAAATAAAAAATTATTATTTAAAGTATCAAATGCGGCAAGAACTATGTATGTAGACCAAAATGGTGTAAAATTCCACAATTATAAAAATAAAATTATCGTCCGTAGGAAGTAACCAATTGGGACCCCGGTGGATCAGTGCGAATACGCGCTGACACTCGAAGTCACACTAAAATGCGGCCGAGAATTTGAATCTCGGCTGCGACGATGACCGCATTTCACTTAGTTAAGTTTAGGGTGCACGTTGCATGAACGGTTAGTGTGTAAGGGACGCCCGCACCCCCCTGAAGTAATGCGGAAGCGGTTCCGGGAAAGAGAACAGTAGCGTGATTGTAAAAAAAAGAAGAAGCAACCAACTGAATGATTAACTAATCTTAGACCAAGTTAAAAGACGTTAAGTAGCTGCTCATATTATTTTTAAAGTTGGATATTTCAAAAAGTAGAGGATACCTTGCCAAATCCAATCAAGTTAATTTTTTGCAGTAGGTGAATTTAAACTGAAATTACATACACTGCACTATTTTTATTTTGAAGCATACCTGTTAGGGAGTGTTGGCAAATAGTTAATTTACCTAAAGCTAAGTCTGGATTCACCTAACAATAAGATAAATAACTGCGACTGGTCCGTATAAATATTACGAAGTTTAATTTATATATTTGTGTAAATAATTTTGATAATAACCACTTTGTTTTTTTGGAAATTATTCCTCCGGGCAATACGTTGGATTAACGAAGCTAATTGTGGCAACAAAATATTGTTGTAGTCCTGTAATAATACAACCAAATTGTTTCTATAATCCTACAAAACACAGGGTTTCCCTTGGATTCTCCTGTTTCGGGTTTCAGCAATAGAAATACTTATCACATTCGTTTAAAAAAAACTTAGTTCTGTAAACAACAGTTTGTCTTTGCCCAAAATAACGAGTTTATATTATATATCAAAATTAAAGAACAAAAACTAATTCTATTATAAAGGGGATTCCCCGTATAATAGAAAAGAGCTTCTTTGTTTTATTTTTCTTACATCTAAAAGGTATTTATTATTGTGGATAGATTTTTACAGATTCGCTTGATAAAAAATCAAACTAAAATCGCAATTGGCATGGTTACCAACCCCGTAATGAATATTTCTACCGGTTACTAAACAGCTGCCCTAAGTAACTACAAACTACTGTTACGATTACAACTGTTTTCATTTTCTTATACAATAAATTAGTGAGTGAAGATATTTCAACTCCCATTATTGTTCTTAACTGTATGACTGCAATAATTGTCAACAAACAAATTTAGTCTATTGCTTTTGAATTGTTTTGGGCAATTATTCAAAAATTGTTTAGTAGTAAGTAACAAGCTTAGTGGAAGAAATTAACAAACGTTCACTATAATTATTATTTCATTGTTTTCAGTCAAATATAGACATACAGTGACCCTTTTTAATCTAATTTTTTGTTTCATAAAAGAAAGAATGTTCGCAATTTACGTAACTGGATATAATCTTTTACTTTTATTTCCAAAATAATTTATCTGAACGTTCTCATTTCAAATGAAATGTATTTTATTTCAGAATTATATTTAGATTACAGTGGTATCAAAAGTATTTATTAAAATTATATTTTAGCCATGTAGGAAGTAGTTAAGATAAAATAAATTTTTATTAAATAATTAAAACCCAACCCAATATTTACAAAACCAAATATGTGTTATTGTTTGAATTTATAATTATTATATAATAATAAAAAGCAGCTTTCAATTAATAACTGAAGACAAATGAATGGCGGATTTTTGCGAACAACTCGTGTATTTTTAAAAACAAGAGGGCAGAGTTTAAGAAAGCTTTAATTGTTTTAAAGAATATTTTTAAACAGTCGGGGCTAGCTACAATCGCTTGGAATCATTTTCACAGTAAGCTTAGTCTTGTAATAGAATAGAATTTTTGTTTTCTTTCGCAACAGGTATTTCACTGTATTAGTTACATATAACAAACTAATTTAAAAAAAAAGATGAAACAAAGCTGACTTGGTTTTAACTCAAACTGCCCCTGTTAAAGAGATATAACCAAACATAAATTCCTTTGCAAAATTTCCAACTTCCTAAAATAGTAACGATGAACGAGTTATTCCATAAAAAATGACAAAACGTGAAAAAGTCAAACAATAAACATCCAGCCATTGATATTGTGGGCCTGACCGGCCTCACCGGTGGGTTGATATATAACAAAGTCCACCCATAGAGTGTCGATTTAAACAAGCGACTGTTATTGTTAGCTGTAATACATTTTAATTCCATGCAAATAAAAGCTGGAACCAATAGTAATACTGATACATATTATTTGTTTGATGTTACTGTTACACCAATGAAATTATGATGATGTCCATCCCTGGAAAAGATATTTAAACAAGAAAATATTATTATAAAACCTACTAAAAGAAAAAATTTTAAATTAGAACTGAGATAATGCTAAATCTTTTCTTTTGGGTTGGTGCTAAACTATTAAACAACCCAAAACCATATATAAGTCCACTCCTGGACAAAATATTTACATAAATAAATTCTATTATGAATTATAAGCGTGATGAAAGTAAAAAAATTAATTAGTACAAATAACAAATATCAATCATAGTTTTCTGATTACACTTAACTATTCAAACAAGCAAAAATAATAAGTTTGTTCACTTCCGGAAATGATAGTTTTACAAATTATGAATTGTAAATCTTACTAGAAGTAAAAAGATTAAATTACTACCAGTAATGGTATTTTTTAGTTATTGCTAACTATTAAACAAGCCAAAACATGTGTAAGTTCACACTTTGGGAAGATATTTAAATATTAAATACTGCTGCCAAAGGAGTCATTTAAAAGCAAACAAACAAGAGTTAGACCCTATAATACATGCAAAAATTGATATTGGTTTATTGCACACAAATAAATCGTTAGTACCTAAATGAATATGAAAAGTAAAGCCATTTAAAACCAATCCAATGAAACTTATTTACTTATTGCTGCAAAAAACGTAAAGTCAATATGATGGAATATTTAAACAACTGAGTATTATTATTAACAATAATGCCCTTTAAAACCAAACCATTACAAATCTAACTAAATGAAAAACTAAAAATATTACTTTGATAGCAATTAAAATCAAATGAAAATCCTCTGAACACCCATCTGTTATATGGAATATTTGAAGATATGAATATTGTTTAAACCAACAGTTGTTAACTATAAGTATGCACACTAACAAAACAGAAATATTACTATATCAATACAAACCCTTTATACTTTTCTTTATTTAATTTGTAATGACAGTTTGAAGCAAGAGCAAGTGTAAAAAATTTATTTATTCAGTAAGCCTACAGTGTTAGTCCCACAAATATGCCAAGTAACAACTTTAAATTCTTCGCAGATACAAATAACCAATATCAGCAGGATCTTCTTACAGGACAAATTTTTCAAATGTAAAAAGGCTATGCAGGGTTTTTGTAATTTAATGTAAATATCTGCATGGGGTTCAAAATTGCCCTTCAACATCTACAATCAAAGCAGCATTAATTAAAAATACCCGTGGAAGGACTCACCTTTAATAACTCTCTAAAATACGGACTACACGCTGATAAAACAACACGATGTGCTTTTAGACTCTTTCCATCGCAGGCTAAAGTCACATCGACAAAGTCTTCATCATCTCGGAGGTTCTCGAATGCTGAAGTTATACTGCTTTGGTAGTTGTTCCAGCGTAAACAGAAGTGTTGTGTATCTACCATCGTAATTACTGTTCACCTACAAGAAAATTTAAGGCGTTAGTTTAAATTCGAGTCGTTTAAGGAAAGAAATATGAGAAAAATAGAGAAAGTGAGGTTAGGAAACGCATAACTAAAGGGCGTTTTGTGTTCGCTTCTGCAGCAATTAATACAAATAAGCTCGTTTAGACGGGAAAGACTTACATAAATCATAATAGAATACATGATACGTGATAAATTCCGCGATTAATTGTTTATTAGCGCAGATAAGTTCTATTTATACGCGGATGTAAACAAACACATCACAACACAGAGCGGAAAAAAATTGCAGCCAAACATCATAGATGGAAGAATGCGAAAAATAGCGCAGGAATCGGCAAGTTGGGTTCGTGTCTCTGCTGGATCATTAAAAATAAATTGTATAAAAAACCCATTGGCTATTTACTAGCAGGGGTGGGGAAATATGCGAATATGGCTACCGGCAAAAAATTATGACGGAAAGGGAAAACGACGTCCGGATGCGCCGCGACGCCCGGCGTCGGTCAGGGTTAAACTGCGTGTTTATGAGGAGACGGGTCAACGAAATATGACACACATGTCAGGACAAAACAACATCAACATGCAGCACACAAAACAAAACACATGTGACATGCCGCGATTTTTCCGCTCCGGAGTTTTCTCGAAAACAATCGCGCGTCGCTGCGGGAAAAAAGCGAAAAATGCCGCCCAAAAGTCGGCGGTTTACCTGAGAATTCGAGACGCTCTCATTTATGCATGTATTTGCGGAGTTTCGCCCTCATATCCGTATTTTTTTTAGGAGCGTTGCATTTTTGCAACGCAGCAGGCGGCGCGCCGCGATGCACAAGTGACAGACGCGTCCACGGCACACTTGACCGCGAAATACGAACCCAGTCGAGTCCCCGGGAGGTTCAAACTCACGCACTGCACCGCACAACGTCAGACCATCACCGCAACTCGGCGAATATTAAAAATACAAACGCGCAAAAAATGACGGCCCGGTTATTCTTTATTGGGACATGGCTATGAGACATCTGCCGTAATAAGCCAGCACTAAAAAATAGTGCGTGCCGCCCACCCCTCCGCGGCGAATGAAAATGCGCAGAATAACGAGTACAGGCCCGCAATTAAAAATGTCAAAATAAAAAAAATCAAATTTTATTTAATTCCGATTGATTCCGGGCCGCCCCGGAGCGGACGCGTGCCTAGACGCGGGCTCCGGACCTTCCTGCCCCCTTTTTTCCCGGAAAAAGTGCAAAAAAATGCATGATTGCAAATAGCGAAAGATCAAAATTGCATATTCGTAAGCTAATGAGCGCCCCTTCGCCCTCCCACCCAATTTACCCCCAAAAAATCATTACGTTCTTCGCGGGCTGAGGTTATAGAGCTGCGCATGAACATTTTAATTCTCATAGAATAAATACAGACTTGTGTGAATCAGCTATTTTTCCCGTTTCGTTTCGCTGGGCCATATTTTATTGATTTTATAATCAATACCGCAATAAAACCTGCAATGTTTTCATCTCTACAACTTCCAGCATCCCTAGCTACTACCTATTCTGTTTACTGTATCACTTTTTACACCGGAAACGGAAACTGATACGAAGACGCTCTCTCCTGCATGTTTTTCACTCAAAAAGTTCATTAGCTTTTGCTTTTTAACTAAACACTATTTATTCGCACATACTTACGCTAATTATTTTTTTTTCTATTTTCGCTTTTATTAAACAGCTTTTTTCTATTATCTGCCTGAGAATATATTTTTAACGGTTCTCCTTTAACAAACACGAATTAATTTCAAATCCCTTTAGTGCAACCGCTATAAACAAATTCCTTATAGCCGAAAATCCATACTTTTTTGCAACAATTACCTACGGGTAACACTTTATATATTTTACCGTTATCGCTGTCAGTTTAGTTTAGCAAAATCTATTAATCTAACCAAAGTATCTTCATGTAGTTTTACTATAATTATGTACTTGGCTCTTATCGCAAAAATGCGTCGTTAAAAAGCAAAAATGAGAGCGTTTGCACCCATAATCTGGATGTATTAACCATTTTAATAAGATATTCTTAAGTTTTGACCAGTGAGGTGTTATATTCCCAGAAAACTTTAGTTGTGGTGGAAATACGCGCGTTCGGCATCATTTTAAGAAATTTCAATTCATTTTGAGGAAGTTTACACACGGGAATTTACATCTTTAGACGTATTTGTTAGGAATGTAACTTAGCAGATAGGTCAATTCAATTGGCAAATCGACGTTATTTACAAAAAGTCTTAAAACTGAGAGCAACACTAAAAAGCCTCTAATACAAAAAAAACGTTTCGAAGAAGGTACAAGAAAAATTATTTTTACAAACTAATTTTCAAGAAAATATCCTGATCTGCATTGTAAATGCAGACGAAAATACTTTTAAGTAGGTTAACCGAACTGTTCTCCCGCAAAAAAAATATAAAAAAATTCTTCTTTCTGCAAGCTCTTTTTGAAGGTCCGAAAATGCAAAGAAAAAAATATTTTAGGTTTCGTTCCTGTTCCTTTGATCATTTGTTCCGCTTCTAACCTTATAAAAAATTTTGTTTCAATAAAATTCTGTATTGTTTTCGCTATTCCTTTATTGCTACGCTTGATAAAGTTTAGTTTCTTCCGTCTCTGAAATCCTCTGTAAATTTGTAAAAAATTATATGCAGCTGGCAAACGGTCTCCAAAACAGAGCAGAAAAAATACCGAAAAATATCTAAATTTATCTGATAACTTAATTTAGATTGTGTCATAATATAATCATTAAAATTAAACCCATTCCGACTCGTACCATAGGCACCCGAACGTATATATATATATAAGACATTACGATAAGGAATGCAGTATAAAATTGCAAATAATGAAAAAATTAAACGATACTTAAATGACGCGAAATAAAAAACGTAATTAACGCAATTGCAACGAAGCAAGTATAGATTAAAGCTATTGAAATAACAAATTACAATATTTAATTTAAAAGATCTGATCTATTTATTAATAATTCCTTCAACAAATTTTAAACATATAAAGAATGATATTTAGGATTAAAAGTGTAGAAGAGAATTGTTTCCTTTTCTTCCATCTAGTTTTTATTAAAATAATTCGATATCGGTATCCCGAATTTAGGATTTCGCTGGAAATACACACCAACCAAAATAAGGAAATGATTTTTAATTCATTCATTTATTCTGTTCCAAGCGAATACTTCAATTTTTATAGCTATATCAAACATTCACTGGGAAAAAATGAAATTCGTATCCGGAATACGTAAATGAAAACAAACTTTTTTTTCAAAGTTTTGTAATCTGGGTAACGGATCCTTGTTAATTCGGTTTAATAATGACACTAAACAGCAAGGTGATTATTTTAATACGTATTTAGTGTATTATCTATTGATTATGGATTTTCACAATTGATTAAATTAATTAATAATTAGAAGATATAGCAAATTAGTTGCATTTAAGCCAAATTATTCTTTAAAGACCGCCAAGAAATATTCCTAATTCAGTTTTTGAATTTAATAGTAGTCGGTGGTGAGAAACGACCACGTTCCAAGTTTATTTTAAAAATTTGAAATCCAAATTTTTTAAGGCTGCAATTTATTAAATGATAAATAAAATTAAAACTATTTATATTTTTAAAATTTCCACACTGTAATTAAATACTACATTTAAAACTTTGACAGTTTGCAATTAAAACCAGCAGTTTAAAATAAATACTGAAGTCGAAAGTTGAAAATTTCAAACTGAAGTCGAAAGATGATTGCTTAAAATCGGAATTTCAGTATCGAAGTAATAAATTATTACTGTTGAACTTTATTAGCACAATTTCGATGTTCGAGAAAATATTTAGTGTTGATAACTTAAAACACAAAACTGAGAAATCGAAGGAAAAAAATTGAAGATGACGTTTCCGGTATGAAATCTAATTCTTTTAAATTTAACTCTTAAATTTCTATATTATATATGTATTAAGTCTAAGTTGCGACACCATTTTTCTAATTGATACTAAAATTTCTATATTTGAGAAAATAACAACGTTTTGACATATTAAAAATATCAAAAATTTTCAGTGGTTCATAATCAAAATTTCGACATTTAAGTCGTAATTAATGTCCTTCAATAATTACATTTTACATTTAATGAGAAAATGTGTTCACGTCAACCTTAAACTCTTAATTTCACGCTAAAAGTGAAATTTATAGATTACACTTCTATGTTACAATTCTAAAATTCATGGTGATATTTTCGATTTAAAACCTTAATTTATACATCGATAAAAGTAATTCTCAAAATGTTAACATCTTACCTGCCAAAATTTCACAAATTAAAATAGATTTACTCTCGATACTTTGACATCGCAGATAATATGCACATGCTGACCTAAAATTGAAAATTTTGGATTAAACTCAAAATTTCGTAATTGAAACTAAAGACTTTGAAAGTTAACGTTGTCATTTTCAAATAAATTCGAAATGTTTACCCTTAGGGTTGAAATTTCAACAAGTTGCAATTATTATTTCCTGCATTGGTTTTCAAAATTTAAACAATGAAAAACATAACTCGAAAATGTAAATATTCTCTGTTAGTGCTTTGTCTTTTGCGAGACATAGCGGTGTTCTCTCCTATGCCTGTGTTGCGCGTTCTTTTAATGTATCACAGACATAGAAGACCTACAGCTTAACGTGAGCTCCGAATCATGATAAATGTGTAAACACTTCTACTCCAGAAAAGACTGAAAACCTCGCTAGTTTGCCATTGCCTTTGGAGGGAGAACCGCCCTTACAATTCCGTTGTTCCATTAATGAGAATTGAACCCCAGACCTTCAGGGTAGAATTCTAACGCGTTAACCTTACCAAGATACGACCGATTTTGAAGACTTGACCGTTTCCATGTTAAGCGAAATTTTCTATTAAATTCAACACGTCAAATTCTGCATTATTTATTAATTATCTTTTCCTGTACAATTCGGATATCTGCATTAGCTCGCGACTCAAAGAAAAATATTTATAATTATAAATATTATAATTATATTTAAAAAACCACTGCTATAAACATTTTTATATGATCTTGTATCTATTAAACATTTTTAAATAATATTATATCTATTAAACATATTTCTTAGAATAATAGTTCCGCAGATCACTTCAGAAATAATTTTCCACTAGCCTAATCTGAATCAAATATTTTTTAGCGTTATCAAGAGGTCATTTCATGTGTTACCTAACTATAACTACAGCATTCGCCTTTTTTTTTAAACAGTTACATCTTATCGGAGCTGAGAAGCGTGCTCCAAATGCATGTATTACTCAGATAAATTTAATTTGATAGTTTTCTTCGAGGATAGAGCCGATAATGTGATTATGAAGTGGTAACACATATCTTTTTGCACCATCGAACGTTATGTACCACGTACACAAAAAATTACAATTTTGGAAGTTTCCAGCTTTTAAAACCCTATACCAGGCACTCCGATAAGAAAATTTTTTGTCGAATGCCAAGCACGCGTGTTACTTTACCAGAAATCGCATTAAGTAACCTTTTTGCGATAAAGGCGAAATTTGATACTGTTACTTAATTGTGCACAAGATTATCGTTAGAACAAAATAGAAAGATTTTTGTTAAGTGTTGTTACCCATTGTTCACATCTGTTCGTCATTGACGCAAATTTTAGAAAAGTTTGTTATCAAAAGTGCATAGAAAATATGTTATTGTTTTGTGAAAACTTATGTGCTTAGCAACCACCATTCCTTTTTAGGTTCGAATGCCGCTTCTGCTTACCCTAGAAACGATGAAATAATAGCTATTTCGCTAGAAACGAATGGGTTCGCTTTCCCTCATAGTATACTTCCTATAGAGCATGTTCAAGCGTTTTTCGAACGAATCGTAAAATAAGGGTTGATTACCAAATCAAAAATTCTAATAAAATTTTATGCTTTGTTTGCTAGGTTCAATTAGTTTTATTTCTTTTTTTATATTTAAAATAAACAGCAAACATGGATCAGTTTCAGTCTTACTGAATCAAGAATGCGTTTCTAACCCTAGAGTTTTTCACAGAAGAAGACGAAATTACATGGCAAACTTGCCTTAATGCATTATTACAGCATACGACTATCGATAGTAAAATCCAACGAAATCATGCAATGTCACCAACTTCAATAAAGTTTCAATACGAATGTTTCATAAATTAAGTATCTTAAAACAAACCAAGCAATATTAAACTTGACCGTCACTGATATTATAGGCTTCCCTGAGTTTGAACTAATCAATTAAAAAGTGAACGATTCCACTGCAATCAATAATTATATTTAATATTACAGAACGTGTTTAGTAAGGACTCGTTTAGGGTTATGGTCGGAGTCTTAAACTTTGAATTTCTATAAACCAGACTGGGTTCGATTCCCCTAAAATTCCGTTAGTCTTGTGGAATCTAAATTATTTGAATCTTCAAGCTTCTGTGCAATCATTTAGTATCGTTTAAATTAAATCAGGCTCATCGTACTTTGGACCCACGTGCAGTGTGGATAACATAACAAGACAAGGATAGAAAAAATCGTAAGACGATCTCCTTACTGATAATGATAAAAATTTGTTACTCATTTAACCAAATGAAAGCTATGTCAGAATTTATGCGAATCAATTAATATGCAAATTAAGCAAACATTCACGCAAAAAATTCATTTTTTTCTCATGCAACATATTATGTATTTACAAAAATTGGGCTTACATTTTTATTCTCAATGTTTATAATAGAGTTAACTTTTTAGTGGATATGCGCTCACGAAGGTTTTGACCATTTACGCTATTAGGGCAAAAAATTATTTAGATAATTTAAACGATTGTGGCGCGCTCCTGCGGAGTCACTGAACCGAGGTCGCAAATTTCTTTCTTATATTTTTTTCCATATAATGACTTCTTATACTGTGTCCAGCAATTGGATTGAAACTGTTTTTCATAACTTGCTGTACAGGGACGAATAAAGTATGTTAAAGTAAAGTTGACGAAAAATACCCCAAAAATCACATCTGTACGGTATCCGCCACCCGCTTCTATGAATTGTTGCATTCTACTTTGGAAACTTCGTCTTTCAGCTCTTGAATCTGAGGACGTGCCTGGTAAACCATAGACGTCAAAAATCCAAAACAAAGTGGGAAGCAACTAAATCGGGCAAGTTGCTGGTCAAGCAACGCTGTCAAACCTCGAAATTAGGCAATAAGGTAACATGGAACGTAAATCAACCATAGCCTACCTTACTGTACATGCAGTGGCACCATGTTGTTGCATTCGTTGCAGCTCCTCAATACCAAAATTTCTCAACATTGCAACAAAGTGATTAGAATTAGCTGTAACGCCTTGATCGGAAAAGTATGGTCCAATTACGCAAAAATCGATGCTCTACACCTTCTTCTCATCATGAAGAGGTTGATCATGCAGCTCTCCTGTATTTTCAATGCCCAGTAACGAAAATTGTATTTGTTTACATACCCAGCGAGATGGAAGTGAACTTCATCTGACATGATGGATTTACCAAGGCTTCTGCATCGTCGTTCATTATTTCTAACATTTGTCTAGAAAAATTAAGACGATGAACCTTATCATTCTCATTTAGTTGCTGGGTAGAGTGGGTAGTCTGTATTTTACGGGTGGAATCTCAAATTCTGATGTAAAATACATCGCAAACTAGCTCTGACACCTCCAGTGTAAGAGAATGTTGAATTGCAGAACGTTGTGAACTTCGCTGAAATGCTGCTCAGACTATTTCAATATTCCCTGGTGTACGAACTGTAGGAACGAATATTACCATGAAATCGTTGATTAACAAGCCAATTAGATACAGTAAGTGTAACTTTAACTAACAACGTACAAATAAATCGTTTTTTGACAAACGTTACATTAATAATATTTTAATGGCGTACTATCAAAAACCTTACAATCCATCTGCTAAACCCAACATAAGATTAAACATAGAATAAGATTTTTATTTTATGTAAATTACACCCACCTGCTTGTAATAGTTACAAGACTAGAATCGGGTTCCAGACATTATTTTTTGATGGAAGGTCATGTAGTATTAAGTGATGAATACGCGGCTAACAATAAATTACATTTTCCGCAACATTTACACCAGTGCCATCTTTCGGTAATTCACTAAACGCATTCAAATTTTAAATGAATTGATGTAACATTCAAAGCGTTCCATTTCAAGAATAATAATTAAATCAACACCGTTGTTAATAATGAAAAAATATAAAAAGTTTTCTAGCAATTTTTTGTTCCGCAAACATTTTCAATATTTCAATAAAAAACGATTTTTTCTATTTCGGTTTTATAAAGCCGTTCTAAGCGCACTGTTTTAGCTTAAAAACAGTACGTTAAGGAGGCCTATAATCGTACTGTTTTTAGTTTGTTTTTTTACGATGTTGGTAGTTCGATTTGAATTTGAAATGTCAG
>JABXWE010102500.1:0-20116 GCA_014611495.1 Limonius californicus
CTATAGTCTGTGAGGTGTTGCAGAAATAAGCTCATTCGCAAACATTTTTGTTCATTAGACAAGAGACGAAGAATCCATTGCGAACAAACTTTGCTGTAACCCAGATTACGAACAATACTATGGGCAAATCCTACACTCACACCAACAATTTCTGAAATTTTGCTACGGGCCAAACGAGCTTTTTCATCGACCCGCAACAGGATAGGTGGAAAAAGGCCTACCGCTTAGCCCAGAGGAGTAGGGGTGGCGCACGGAAACCGCTTACGGGAGGGAAATCTTCCTAGTTGTGTACAGGGTCGGTAAAAATTAACGGGCGCCACCTTCTAAATCACAGCTAATTGCAGGTTCTCGTGGAAGGCCGAGGAGCCAGCAGCTTACGGGAATCGGACTCACCTTTATTGTGCCTCTTCCTATATGTAAAGCTTGTAACGACACAAAGATAAAAATACACAAAAATGAAAGTTGTGGTAAATTTCAAGACAAATATAATTTAACTGCTTTTAGATTACTGACACATGATACAAAAAATATAACGATTATATTGAAAATGGTAATATTTATGGTTAATTAATACAAGATTTTCTTGGAACGTTCCAACTGAAAAAGGCTCGCCGTCAGTGGATTGCGATATTTAATTTCTTAGAACAGATCTGCGCGGCCAGTGGCGTCGGAGTTTACCAAAAGAAGAAAGGACAACTGGCGACTGAAGGTCGCTTTTAGTCGCATCAAAAAAAAAAGGTTCAACACCTGAGATTGGCGAATGGAACTCGAAACAAGCTTTCACGACACAATTAACAATTTCTCCTACCTTAGTTTTGTTCGATAGGGAGTAGAGAGAGGCACAACTAGGGTGTTCCTGAAATCTTCGAGCAGCAGGAAAAATTCGCTGGGACGCCCTTGAAGACTGGATCGAATAGAGATAACGCCACGGATCGGGAACTTGCGTAACGACGGGGAAAACGGGAGCTTCAGATGCCCAACTCTCCGGCGCTGTACGGGGTGGTCAAAACGGTCAAACGGTTCAGCACTTGAAACTTGAAAATTTAACTCGTAAAAAGTTTTCACCACACAATTAGAATTTCTCCTACCTTAGAGTTGTTCGGTAGGGAGCAGAGAGAGGCACAACTGGGGTGTTCCTAAGATATTCGGGAAGTGGAAAAACATTTGCTGGTACGCCCTGATCGAATGGAGATAACGCTACGGCCGGGGCATTTTCGACGTCGAGCGAGAAAAGATGGAAACTTCAAATGTCAAGATCTCCGCCGCTGTACGGAAGGATCACTTAAAACGACTCGAAAAACGGAACTTCCACGGGTTTGATAGCTTCTATCCGACACAAGTCGAGAAAATCACTGAATTGTTTTTGCAAAAAGCTGACACTCTGCTAATATTTTTAATCTGACACAAGTCGAAGATTCTTTTGCCTAACGCAAAAAAAAACGATAATTCAATCAGCAGAAGAGCTGCGACACAACCCGGTATCCAAAAGAAAACACGTCAGCTCACTCCGAAAGCCAAGCGTTCACTCTTTTTTCTTAATTTATTAACGGTCCTCGCGATGGTATCGGCTGACCGGGCCGAGCAAAGGTGGAAAGCCGACTGAAGAGGAAATGCAACGCGAACATGCATCCGCCAAAACTATTACACCACATTGCGAAATATGGTGCAATAATTCTAGAACAAATTCGTACACATGCGATTTCCGAGAAACATATCACTACTAAGGCCATACTGCTGACAAAAGGGGTCTAAGAATTCCTTTTGGCCGGCGTTAACAGACTAAATAAACATGTCAAACGTTCGATTAAGTTTCGAAAGTGGCCTCCCATAAATTTAATTTTCGAAAATAATGAAAATTGTGTTCAACATAAGAACGGCATTTAAAATAGAATTTTAATTCCTATGAAGCGGCAAAACTACACGAACATAACAATTTCTCTAATTGTAATTCGACGATGTTCTCTAATAAGGCCTTCCACACATGCCATATTGTTTTCTGTTAATGCAGTACACCGTGCACCTGGTCGCGGCTCATCCATAATCACCTCGTTTCCATTCTTAAAGTTTTGGCACCATTCCGTCACAGTATTGGGTACGCAATACATGCACTTCCATACACTGCTTGCACTCGCGTATAAATCTGCAATGGCTGCACACCCTCAGCGCATAAAAATTGTAGGAGCGCACGTTGATCAAACTTGGACGGATTTTCAACAACAAACGCCATTTCAAAATCGAAGTTTTAAGTCAGAATCAAATTCAAACGCCGGAAACTTATTAGTGTGTTGCTTACAAACACAACTAACATTAACAAACGTCATTTAAAATATTGCTTTTGTTTTCAAGGCTAAGTTGGTCAATGATGGGTTTCAGTTGAACAAGCCTCGTACTATCGTTTCATTTTATAATCTGAAAACTGTAAACGAGTTCATTGTATCAGTAAATATTTTTATGGACATTGGTTGGCACATAGAGACATTGAACTATCTTAATTACACATTTTTAGATGAAAATTTGGCTGGTCTAAACTATCAATTGACAAACCCCAACTTGAAGTATATTTGCGAAATACTTTCCGCAGTACAGTCAACTCATGTAAGGCAGTTTCTTATGCTCACTGAAGAAATTCACCGCAACATGATGGAAGCAAAATCGAACATAGAATATTTACAAATTATTAATGTACCTTGCAAAGCTCTCCTAGAAGTTGAATCACCTTCCGAGATTCCCGAAAGATTGGTATACATTTTGAACTTGTTCAGGTTCATTTGGATGAAGAGCCCTTATTACAACACCAGAGAGAAGATTACAGGGCTATGCAGGGCACTCAGCAATCAAATTATCATCCAGTGTAAAGAGTTCATTAACCTTGATGTTGTTTTCAAGGACAAGCATAGTATAGCTGCGTCTAAAATGTTTCAAACATGCATTGATTGTTGCACGGACTATATAAAAATTTATGTATCTGTAAGTATTAGCTACCACTTTTATCTGCTTGTTGGTGGTTTAGAATAAATTGCGTATTACGGAAAATTAATAACAAAACGCTGTAAATTTTTAATAACTTTATAGCGGATATACAGTGAACTCATTTATAACAGACACCAATGGGATCGACTATTTTACCCGTGATAGGGAGGTGTCCAATATTTCGTTATGTTCGTATTTTCCTCTATTTGTAGCTTGGGCCAATGCCGCTTTCTGATAATCCGAAGATTTCTGTTAGCGTTTTATAATAATGTAAACAAGTAAGATAGGATGAAGCT
Organism: Limonius californicus; assembly: GCA_014611495.1. NCBI lineage: Eukaryota > Metazoa > Arthropoda > Insecta > Coleoptera > Elateridae > Limonius > Limonius californicus. The sequence continues at coordinate 3,267 of JABXWE010102500.1, forward strand.
TTCATCGATTTAACGTAATACAAGTGAAATAATTTTATGGTTTGTTGATTTATCAGTTATTATCACGCGTTATGGTTGTTGTTACCGAGAAAGTTATTTGTAGAATATTAATACAATTTAATCGATAAACAGATTATCGATGTTTATGTTGTGTTCGTAGCATTTTTCCTTGGTTCTTCTTATTATATGGACTTCATCTAGTGTTGACTTATTTCCACGAAAACCTCTTTGGTATATTAGATCTTCTACGTATACCGTTAGGTTATTTAGAATGAAGCTCGATAATACTTTATATGTTACGTTTAGCAGTGATATACCCCTGTAATTGTTACAGTTTATTTAATCCCTTTTTCTTTGAATTGGTTGTATTATATTCATTTACCATTCTTCTGGTAATTCTTTTTCCGTCCATATTCTTTTAATTAATTCCGCTATTCTGTTTGATAGTGCTAATCCACCGTGTTTTAATATCGCTGTTCATGTTGGTACTTGTACTGCTGGTTCGACTATATAATTAAGGTTTCCATTTTCTTCTTCTAAGATGTACGTATATTCTTCGCTTCTGTAAAGGTCTTCAAAATATTGTTTCCACTTATTCATTATATCTTCGGTTTCTTCGAGGATGTTTCCATCTTTATTTTGCATGCATTACTTATAAGAGTGTACTGTATTATTTATACTTTTTGCTGATTGAAGAATCTCGAGTCTTCGATATTATGGGACTTTTATAGTTCCTCTATTTTATTATTGTAAGCGTTCTTTTTCTTTATTCTGCATATTCTTGCAATGTTTATTTGTTTGCTCTTATAATATGTTATGTTATCTTCTGATTCTTTTTGTATGTATATGTTTGGTGATTTACATTATTTCCATTCTTCATCGAAACACTCATTATTTTTTCACTTCCCGCCAAGCATTAAGCAGCTTAACGAAATGCTGCGCGGGTACACAACCCCCAGGAACTTTGGCAAGCTCACAAGTTCCCAAGCGGAATAACACAGATCTCAATCATAATACCAGTAATTACAAGTACTAACACTACTACATATCATCAGAAGGAATAGCATTACCTACAGTTTTACGGCAACTACTACAGCACACCGCTCATCTACACCATCTTACAGGTAGCAAATACCTGGTATCCACTACTTTATTGCCTTCCAACAATGAATCAACTTATAATATGTTGTTATTCACTTACACTAAAACACGTGAACCTTGCACCCGTCTAAAAACCCACACTCGACTGACCGCTTTCATTTTCAATTCTAGCTAACGTATCCCTCTGCAACAAACGAATTCCAGTTCTCTGAGAGGCAAATACTTTAAGCATATTTGATTAGACAAGGGGGAATAACACTGAACCAAAAACTAAAAAAAAAACAGCTCTATTGACAAATATAAGTACAAAAACGGAAGAGTAAATCCCCTTTTTACAAATATAGGAAACACACAACGCAGAAAAACTTTATTATCTTCAAAAAAATGCTTGCAATCGCACGACGAACCATCAAAGAAAATAAACGTACTTCGTGGATGACTTATGTATCGTCCCTGAATAGCACATCACCAATACCTGAAGTATGGAGAAAAATTAGAGCAATAAAAGGACGAAATTACACTGACAAGCCAATATTCCTATTTGCAAAAGACAAACTTACACAGAACCCAACAGAAACAGCAAACGCCCTAGGTCAAGCATTTTATAGCAAGTCAATCAATGAAAATTATCGGCAATACTTTCTTGAATATAAACACTAGAGGCCGAAAAACAACCACTCAGGACCTCAACTACAGATGGCAGTCTAATTAACCAACCTCTAGACACATTAGAACTTAACAGTGTACTCAAGAATCTACGCAACTGCACCCCCAGACCAGATGGCATACCCTACATATTCTAGCAAAATCTACCGGATAAGGGTAAAATACGCTTACTGGACTTGTATAACAATACCTGGATAAACCATTGCTTTTCTGAAAAATGGTGAGAAGCTATTATAATCCAAATTCCAAAACCCGGTGGAAACAAAAATAAGCCCGAGAGCTATAGAGCTATCTCTCTCACTTGCTGCATGTACAAAGTAATGGAAAAAATTGTCAATAATCGGCCGACTTGATTCCTAGACCACAACAACATTCTAACAGCTCACCAAAGCAGTTTCCGAAAAAATCGATCAACCCTAGACCAAATTATAACCCTAGAAACTGGAATTTTAAATGCATTTGTCAACAAACAGCAAGTTATAGCTCTCAGCCTTGACTTAGAAAAAGCGTATGATCTAGTATGGAAATCGAGAATTATGAAAAAACCACACAACAATACGGACTAACCGGGAATATACTAAATTGTTTTTAAAGGAACGCTTCTTCAGAGTATAATCGTAGTAGAACACATCGAGAAGCCAACTAGAATATCATTGTTCGCTGATGACATGATTATTTACTGCAAGGGAAAAAATTGAATCCATTGCGTCCCTCCTACAAAATACAATTATAAAAGTCGAAAGTTGGGCAAAACTGTCGGAGTTTAAATTCTCAACTGAAAAAACTAAAGCGATATACTTTTATAAAACAAGAAAGCGCAATGTACATATTCCTCCTCTAATAATGTACAATAAAATATAGAATACACACCATCGCTCAAATACTTGGGAATGACTTTTGATTCCAGACTCACCTGGATGCCACATAAAACTACTCGAAACTGAATGCAAAAAGAAGATCAATATGCTACAAATCCTAGCAAACCACAGTTGGGGTGCATATACATCCACCCGCACCTCTATAAACAGAAGCCTAATAAGATCAAAAATCGATTATGGATGCGTTGCTTACGCCTCAGCCACTCCAAATATTTAGAAAAGAAATAGACACCCTCCAACACACTGCATTGAGATTTTCCACAGGTGCATATCGTACCAGCCACGTATTAAGTATTTTATGTGAATCCGCGGAAACTCCCACTATCCTACAGAAGACAACAAATGTCGTTATATATGCACATGCGTTTCAAACTCCAAAAATCCTAACCATCGAGACCTGACCAAAACATACAACAATCGTACCACCTTTAACAACCTCAAAAAACCACTCCCGCTACAGACCAGAATCAACAGCATCCTCTCATCTATCAATCAAACCCTACCCCCCATAATAACAAATAAACCGTTAAATATACCACCATGGATACTCAAGATACCTGCCGTTAATATAGAAATGTGCAAAAATCCAAAATCGGACATGAACCACAATCTCCTCCAAACAAGCTTCCAAGAAATCCTCGGAAAACATACAAAGCATAAACAACTTTACACGGATGCCTCCATACCCCCCTTTGCTATTTCGTTTACGCCAATCAAATAGTGTCTTCACCGGTGAATTATTCGCAATCCTGCAAGCATTGATTTCTACTCTAGAGGACCACTCCCACACCCTATTTTTAATAGTAACAGACTCATTAAGCTCACTGCCAGCGATACAGGATAAGAACTCATCAAAGAAACTGGTGACTGACATACTAGAAAACTAGAAAACCCTGTTATAACAGACTTTACTAGAATAGGAAAAACGTCTGCATCCTGCATTGACAACATTTTAACAAACTTAACTGTTAATAATTATGCGTGTGGTGTTGTTGATCCCTGTCTGTCCGACCACTGTGGCCAGTTTATTAAAATCACTGCGATCACAGATGCTCCTAAACCGACATATAGGAGGAAGATAACTATACATGGCCTAGAAAAATTCAGAGCGGCCTTGTCAGATATTGACTGGACAATCTTTTGCGACCCAGACTTTAACGTAAGCCAAATGTCTAAGTTTCTCGTAAACAATTTTAAATCGCTTGTACATAAACATTTTCCGATAAAGAAATGTTCTAATAAAAATAAGCCCGTTGCTCACTGGTTTAGTGATTCACTTAGGCAACTAAGAGATAAATTATCCTGTGTAAAACTGATTTATAATGTTAGTAAAAATCCGGATGTACTAATTAAGTATAATGCTTTACGTAAACAATATAAAATTGAAATTATAAATGCAAAAAAATGTGCTTACAATAACTTTATTGTAAACTCCGACAATAAGGTAAAAGATACTTGGAAACTAATCAACGCCGAAAGAAATGGCGGATGTTCAGTTAAACCTGATCCAGATATTGCACCGGATCTTTTTAACGATTACTTTGTTACCATAGCCAGCAATTTAATTGCGTCACTTCCCCATACTAACTATGACGCGATGGATCTGCTTGAAGCAGTCCCAACTCCAACTTGTTTGTTTAATTTTGAAAGTGTTACACCTGAGGAGGTTTGTGAAGCTATAATGTCTTTAAAAAATTCAAGTTGTCTAGATGTTTATGACTTGAACACTAAAATAGTTAAAGAGGTGATGGATATAATTGCATTTCTTTTATCCGTGCTTATAAATGCCTGCTTTAAATCTGGTGTTTTTCCTGAAGAATTTAAAATCACAAAAGTGATTCCACTTTTTAAAAAAGGTGATGAAACTGTTATTGACAATTACCGCCCTATTTCAATTATCCCAATTTTTGCCAAAATATTCGAAAAAATTATAAAGGCTAAACTAGTTCAATATTTTGAGGATAACTCTCTCTTTAATCCTAGCCAATTCGGTTTTCGCAGCAAACAATCTACAACTCAAGCCGTTCAGAAAGTGGTTAACTATATAGTCGAGGGGCTTGAGGAAGGTAATCACACGGCTGTTACATTATGCGATCTCTCGAAAGCCTTTGATTGTGTCCCGCACGATGTCATTTTGCATAAGCTAAGTTTTTATGGTGTAAGAAATTCATCACTCAGTCTTTTCACATCTTATTTTCAAAAAAGAACACAATGTGTGAATATTAACAACGTAAATTCTGCGCTCAAGCAAGTAGTGCACGGTGTCCCTCAGGGGTCCGTATTAGGTCCTCTTCTATTCATTATTTATATTAACGACCTGTACCATTACATGGTTCCCAAATGTTGTGTGTTATTTGCCGATGACACTACTTTACTTTCTTCTGCGAAAACTCTTGATAGCTCTCTACAATTGTCTGTCCAAAGTGAGAAACAAGCTGAAAAATGGTTCTCCACCAATAAACTTAAACTTAATCAAGACAAAACTCAAAGGATTACTTTCTCATCTATTAATAACGTAACGATAGGGGTCAACGTCCATTTGCTAGGAGTGGTACTTGACAAATCCTTAAAGTGGTCGTCTCATGTTGACTATCTTAGCAAAAAAATATCCAGCGTCGTATTCCTGCTCAGAAATTTAAAACAATTTGTAACCCCTGACATTTTAAGATTGGCGTATTTCTCGCTATTTCATTCACTCATCAGTTATGCCACAATTTTATGGGGAAACTCATCACATGCTTTACGGATTTTTCGTCAACAGAAAAAAGCAATCCGGACTCTTGGGAATGCAGGCAGCAGGGAGCATTGCCGTCCTATATTTATTAAATTTGGGATAATGTCATTACCATCTATATATATCTATGTGACCTTGCTTGAAATTCACAAGAATATAGACAATCTTCCTGTTAACAGAGACTTTCATGAACATAACACGAGATTCGGTAATGCACTAAGGAATTCTCGATTTAGACTTCGAAAATCCGAAAAGAATTCCCTGAATCTCAAATTATACAATCATTTACCTGTTTTTGTGAAAGCCTTGAATTTCAGCTGTTTCAAATTCAAGGTAAAACACTATTTAATTGACAAATGTTTTTATGGCGTTCAGGAATATTTGGACACTCCCTTTTGTTTACATGTTTAGAAGTTTCGCTGTAATATGACGTTTATTGTAAAACTTTTTATGTACATGTGTGTTATAATATCTATTGCCAGACCTGCTGTAAATATATTTTTATATGTAACACAGTTAAATAAATTATCTTATCTTATCTTATCTTATCTTATCTACTATTGTTTTATTTTAGAAATCCTCCTGCTACCCCTATAACACTATATCTCGCACTTTGAGTATTACTGCTGTAGAATATTATTGCGGGTAAGTGTTATGTGTAAAGCAGATTAGGAGAACGACAATATAAACAAAATTTCGTGTTTCGTAATTTCGCAATTTTGTATGTTAGACGCACTAAATAAGTTATACATCTAAAACAGATAAATGCTTATCAATTCCTGTTTATTTATTAATTATTTAAGTACATTTCATTAATGGTTAGTACGGTTTATTGAGATGCGTATGTTATTGATATAATGTGAGAAGCCGGATTTACTAACATCTATAAATAGCATACAAATTTAGTTTTAGTCAATGCGATTATATCAATATTGAAAATCAACAATCGAGATTCGGCAATTTTTTATTAAGCAATGAGATATACAGGGTGTCTCAGAAACAATGGGCCAGCGTTTAGTCATAGATTCTTTAGGTTAAAATAAACCGATTAAACCTAATATACCTTAGGCCGAAAGTCCTTCCTTAAGAAGAGTTACAGGGCCTCAAAGTTCAATTTTTTATTTTTTCTTTTTATTGTGATTTCCACAAATCTAAAGATATTTCTTTTAAATTTGGTACACATACTTACCATTATATAGTAAAGTGGCAGCAGCATTTTCATAAACCAGACTTAACTTTAAGAGGTACTTAACCTACCACTCAAATTTTATATTAGCTCTAACTTTGTTACTAGTGGAAAATTTTGCAGTTTTCTTTTATTTTCTGAAAGAGAATTAAAAAGTACAAAAATAAGGTACTCTTAGTTCAAACGCGTAAAGGCAACCGTTTGCCTTAAAATGCTTGTGCAAGTTTTGAGTTACCGTTAGGACGTGCAATTATCAGGTAGCCATGATCACAAAAACAATGGGTAGTGCTTGTTACTGCAGAAAGAAAAACAATGCTAAGTCAATTAAATACTTTGGTAACATAGAAACTTTATTTTAAATTTTTGTTTTGTGTTTACGAAAATGCCGCGACATAACGAATTCTCCAATGCTGAAATGAGAGATACAGTTTGCGTTTACGCTCAAAAAATAAAATTTCTATTACAGCAAAGTATTTAATTGACTTAGCATTGTTTTTTTTTTCTGCAGTAACAAGCACTACCCATTGTTTTTGTGATCATGGCTACCTGATAATTGCACGTCCTAACGGTAACTCAAAACTTGCACAAGCATTTTAAGGCAAACGGTTGCCCTTACGCGTTTGAACTAAGAGTACCTTATTTTTGTACTTTTTAATTCTCTTTCAGAAAATAAAAGAAAACTGCAAAATTTTCCACTAGTAACAAAGTTAGAGCTAATATAAAATTTGAGTGGTAGGTTAAGTACCTCTTAAAGTTAAGTCTGGTTTATGAAAATGCTGCTGCCACTTTACTACATAATGGTAAGTATGTGTACCAAATTTAAAAGAAATATCTTCAGATTTGTGGAAATCGCAATAAAAAGAAAAAATAAAAAATTGAACTTTAAGGCCCTATAACTTCTTAAGGAAGGACTTTCGGCCTAAGGTATATTAGGTTTAATCGGTTTATTTTAACCTAAAGAATCTATGACTAAACGCTGGCCCATTGTTTCTGAGACACCCTGTATGTAGTTAATGCAGGGTTTGGAGGTTTTAGACGTTGCTTTTGCAGGCATTTGAATATACTTAATGATATTTAACATCATTTTGTTGCAAAATATAGTGCTGAAAAGTTCTAGGGATTAATTTTTTAACAAATCCATGCGCGTATATTAGAAACATCCACATTGTTAATCTACAACAAATTCTATAGGTACAAAATACTTTTTCGAGTCGTCTCTTAAGGGTTAACATTCAAGTATATCGTCGTGATGAGAATCAATTTAAATTTTATCCTAATTTCTAGCTTATCATGCTACTGTAAGATACAAAATATTTTTAAATATGTGTAGATACTGTTATCATATTGGAGTTTGTTATGCCGCTTTCAGTGGTTAGTGGGGACAGTCTTAAATTAGTACCTACTCTTGAAAGACACGTTGTTCTGCAAGTGTGAGTAAATGTTATGTCATTATTGGGTTCTTGTTAAAAATTAAGAATATTTCTTGAAATGCATATTTATTATATCAGTTTTGATTTTCTAGTTATTCATTATTCTGTAAACCAATAATTTATAATTGTGTCCTGTCTTGCTTTGTTGAAATTTTTATAAATATTTTTTGTCATCACGTCTACTGGTAGATGGTACGAAAATTAAGAATTTTAAGTATGAAGTAAGCGAATAGCGACATAACAATATTTAAAAAAATTGTTTATTTACTAAACGAATATTTTTTTGTATATTTACGTTACAGGCCATTAACCTTTTTTGTCCATTCATCATACTACCGCCCCTCCCCCCTGTAACCGCTTTCGCATTACTTCAGGGGGGCTCGGGCGTCCCTTACATACTAACCATTCATGCAACATGCAGCCTAAACTTAATTAAGTGAAATGCGGTCGCCTACGCCGGAGTACGAACACCCGGCCGATCGGCCACATTACACTGTAACCTGGAGTAATAGCGCGTATTTGTACTGCTCCACCGAGGTCCAACAGGAGATAAGCCTGCAAAAATAGAATAGTCCATTCCTGTAGTGAGTGTAGTTCATATGATTCCTTACGAGGCTATCAAAGAGCCTTAAAATAGATAAAATGTATAGTTTCTATCGTCGCTTGTTTTTCTCATCACGTCTACTGCTAGATGGTACGAAAATTAAGAATTTTAACTATGAAGTAAGAGAATAGCATAAGACAAATTTAAAAAAATTGTTAACATTCGCGAGAATTTAATGAAAGGTTAAATTCGCTTACCGACTAGTATTTATTAACGAATAATTTTTTGTACATTTAATATTAAAAAAATTATTTCCATGAACGTATACAGTTCAAGAAAATATTGATTGAAAATAGTTTAATCAAAAAATTATTTTATTTCTAGGACCGATCTTTCAATGTTCCGATGAAGTTCTAGACAAGCTAACAGTCAAATTTACCTTCTTGTTATGGTATTTTCAGTTTTTCAATAGTCCGATAGTCAGAGGTTAGTTTACCTATTCCATAAGATTAAACTTATCGGGTAGTAGAACCAGCTGAAACTACTATTTTGACAGGATAAGACAATTAGGAAATATTTCACGCGGATGTAAATGTAAATAAAGTGTTTATAAAATTAACACTATTTTTCTGGTGTAGTAACTCATAAATAGATAAATTTTACAAATTGAAGAAGCGGAAATGTTTTGTAATGAAATTCCAGACCGCAGACTTATTTTCGCAATCACCTTGATTTTTCGGATGATTTCAATTTTTCCAAAAATTTAAATTAAAGTAAACCACTGTTCAAACATTACCGGAAGAAATTCAAATAAGTTACACCAAATAATAAAGTACTATATAGTTATGTAGACGAAATTATTTATATGTTATAAACCCTTGTATAACACCCATGGCTAACTTTGCGATTTTATGCAAGCTGTTTGTTGTGTTATATTAGGGGAAGGGGCGGGGAATTGTGCGCACCTAAGGGAAATAATTCATAAATCAAAAACTATGCATATGGCAAGCAACAGCGATTGACTGTATATGCACCGAAATGTTATCTTTAATATAGCTCTGCCAAATTTAGACTAAAATTAATGCATTATTCAAAAAAATACAAAAACCAAAATTTGTGCCTTGCGCACCATTGGCCGCCATGGAGGATAATGGCACGCATTAAATGGGGGAATGGTACGCATATAAATATAATAATCAAAATTACTCATATTTATTGGTAATATGCCTGCAAATCACAAAAATAATACAAAACTAATACAAAAGTACAAAAATAATACAAAACTATTAATACTTTACATTTTTAACGAAATATTAAACGATAATACAAAAACAAAACTAAAACTGAACTTATGACTAAATTAGGAGGTAAGAAGTTTTTTTTTTGAAGGAGATATTTGATAGCAATAGTCACATTCGTAGACAATGGGAGTATCTTGTCCACTGCATTCGGAATGTGCCCAGCGTCCACAACGCACAGATCTATACCTAACTGCCCCATCTTTCCCAAATTCCTCATATATCAAACATACATGCTCATCTTCATTCGGATTGGCCTCCAAGTCGTCCAATTCGTCATTCTGAACGAGGGTGCTCTCATCAATATCCTCGTCAGAAGTTTCCGACCCAAGTTCCATATTTCGGCGGTTTTTAGGTTTCTTACAAGGCACTGCTTTTGGCTTAGATTTCGCTGTTCGCTTTCGTTCTTGTGCCAAACGTTTCTTATTCTTTTTGTTTTCCTTCTCTTCTAATATCATCTTCATAGGTGTTGCTGTTAGTACTTCTGACTTTTGTTTCTTCCCTTCTTTGGATTTCTCTTTGCCTGAAGGGTATGATGGCAATGGTGATAGATTTGAAATGCTAACCTTTTCTGTTAAGACTGAATTCGGTATGGTAGGTTTTAAGTTTACGGAAAATGGACTGTCTGGAGCACCGGAAGTTGATAGACGAGGTTCGAGATCAATGCCTTGACGATCACTTATCAGATGGTCCAAGTTGTCTTCGATGACAACAGGCATAGGACTGGTTAGCCGCCTCAAAGTCATCTACTGTAAACTTGTCCGGTGTAAAAGGCCAAATTCAGGTTATCTTGAAAACAGACATATTCCATTGTTGCGATTTTAATATAGGCATTGTTGAATATTTCGGCCAAATCTTGGAATGTTATTTTTCATGTTTTCCTGTTTTTATGAAAATATCAAATGCTCTATTAAAAGCGCATTTAAACGGGCCAAAAAAGATACGTCTAGGGGTTGCAGCCGATGCGAGGTGTGTGGCGGTATTGAAATCATCACAATTCCATGAGCTTTGCAGTATGTATAAATGGGAAGTGAAATATGGCTGTAATGATTATCCAGGATTAGTAAAATAGGATTTTCTGGACTCGTATTTGTGCATATTTTGAAATGTTCCAACCACTGGAGAAAACATTTTTCGTCGCTCTAACCATTATCAGTAACTGCATAAATACCTTCAACCGGACCATTTTTTTGTCAATGTAGGTGACATTCGCTTCGGGGAAAAATTAGAAGAGGCGGAATAAACATTCCAGAAGCACTCATGGCACATATAGCAGTGACATTTTTGCCACGTATCCAAGATATTTTTGATCCAAATTGCTTTACACCTTTTGGTCCCAACTGCCTAGCAGGTTTTTGAACTGTAGATATACCTGTCTCGTCTACATTAAAAATTATACTTGCAGCAAATTTATTTTTTTGATATAGGGACTCTAAATTTGCAAAAAATGCTTTAACAGATTCTCCGTGAAAAGCTACGATTTTATTTATGCTTGTGCCGTGAGGCTTTCTTAAGCTGATTTCGGGATTTGTTCTTAGAAAGTGTTGCAACCAATCCTTTCCAGCTTCTCCATAAATTTTATTGAAGTCAGGCGTTAATCCATTTTGTTCGGCATATTGAAACGCAAGTTTTCGTAATTCTCTGGGAGTTAACCCGTGGAATAGTTTGGCTAACTTAAGAACATGGGTAGCAATTTTAGTTTCTATTTCAATTGAAAATACCGGAGGTCTACCTAACTTTGGGCCAGAGGTCTTTTCACTTTTTTTGCGAGCTCGCAGAGTTGACTCAAGAATATCAAATGCTCTTGCAACTTCTCTTATTTGTCTTCCAGACCCAATGACTTCAAGAGCTTTCTTTCTTTTTTTTTAAATTATCGTGTATTGTCAGATCAACATATAAGTGTTATACATGACATTTAGGATACAGACAGTAAATGACAAAAATAATGACAAGACTATTCTAACGTCTCATACGAATCCAGTGAATTTATAAATGTTAAGTTATTGTTAAAGATTAGCTTAGTCACTATCGTCTTCAGAAGATCTTGCGGCATTTTTCGCTTTAATCTAGTATGTTTGTTTTTTTGACAGAGATTGAAAAACACTGCACCGTCGCAGGCACTAGCATTTGTGAAGAACTTTTTAGCACATTTTAACATGAAGTCTTGAATTGGCGAAACACCTAATTCGAAGTGGAGTTGATTGTTACGGATGTACCAAGGGGTATTTACAGCAGTTCGAAGAATCTTGTTTTGAAATCGTTGCAATTTTTGTATGTTAGTTTTGGACGTGTTGAGCCAAACCGGACTAGCATAGAGTATTAACGGTCGTAGTAGGGTCTTGTATAATAGCATAGCACATTCGGGTTTGAGTGACGATTTCCGATTTATTATAGGGTAAAGCTGTCTTAGTCTATTATTACCTTGAGAGAGTTTTTGGTTTATATGATAGCTCCAGCTCAGACGAGTATCTAAATGTACTCCAAGATATTTGACGGCACTGTCCTTTGGGTTCCATGGTATGATAACTCCGCTTATTTATATGTTAGGTGGGTCGATAATGCGTCTGAGGGCGAATATCTTGGCTTGGCATTTTGCGGGGCTGATTCGGATATTCCATTTGTTGTACCATTTAATAAAATTGTTAACGGCATGTTGTAGTTCATGGACTGCTTCATCCAAGTTGGAATTCTGTGTAATTATAGCAGTATCGTCGGCAAATATTGCTAAGGATGCTGTTACTGTTGGTATGTCCGAAGTATAGATGTTGAAGAGAAGTGGCCCCAAATGCTTCCTTGTGGGACACCTGCGTGGATTTCTCTAACTTGAGATGTGTAAGAATTTACTTTAACTGCAAATGTTCTGTGCTCAATGAAGGAGAAGATGATTGCCTGCAGGTAACTAGGTATGTTCAGGTCCAAGATCTTTTTCTTCAGGCCTTCGATCCAGACCTTGTCAAAGGCCTGTGCTACGTCGAGAAGGACCATTGTGGTGTAATTCTTGTTTTCAAAGCCAGTTGAGATGGTTTCGCTGACGCGTTGAAGTTGGTGACATGTTGAATGCCCTCTCCTAAAGCCAAATTGTGAGGGTGGCAGGGCATGTAGTGTTTCGATATCTTTCAGTAGTCGTCTGTAGATAATTCTTTCGAGAACCTTGGAGAGAGTAGTTAAAAGACTTATAGGCCTGTAATTATTGACATCATTTTTGTTTTTACAAGAGCTTTCTGTAAGCTCACCTCAGTCCATGAAGCAATATTTGTCTTCCTTGTGTTTTTATGTGGCATCTAAAACGAAAGTTTTTCATTGTATTTTCAAATCTTAGAAGGTGCAAAAATTACCATTTAATTTAATGTCGGGGAATAATACGCATGTGGCGGGTAATCGTGCGCATCATGCGCATCATTGCCCGCTTTGACGCCATTGAACATTAAATTTACCGACACAAAATCAAGTAAACAAAATGCTATAAACTGTAACCCTAAAGAATTCATAACATGTTAATTCTACTACTATGAAAGAATAAACAAAAACAATCTATAAATGACAGACTTACCTCTATTTTATCGTGGAGTAACTCTTATATCAAAAGATTAAAAAAACGAAATTCGTCCGCCCTGCACAAACAAATATTGCGAACTGAGCGATCTTGCAACGGCGTGGTCGGGTAGTCTATTGGCATTAATCAACTACGGCAAGTGACGTTGTGGAACGTCCTTCACAGCCCTCCCGGCGTTTAGAAAACAATAGCGCGGCAACGCGTTGCCACTCAAGGCCACCCCGAATTGTAGTCGTTCCGCTGTGGTTTCGAATCTCAGCTGGGGCGACCGCATTTCGCTTAGTTAAGTTTAGGGTTCATGTTGCATGAATGGTTAGTGTGTAAGGGACGCCCGCACCCCCTGAAGTAATGCGAAAGCGGTTCGGGGGAGGGGGGGGGCGGTAGTATGAATGAATGAAGAAAAAAGGTATCTTTGTTTAACTTACCGCTTTTAAGATAATCTTTGCTTTTCCGCACATTACTGTGCGGAACTTGCCACACATTCTTCATGTCCAGTTGCAGGTAACCAGTAAGCATTTGGCCGATACCTAACCAATAGAATAAGTTGTATTGAAAGACGCAACAACGCTGTTGGATAGATTTATCCTAGAGAATAATTTATGCCGCCTGATAACCATCGGAACATTGAAAGACCGGCCCTTAGTAAGATAAAGAACGAAAAACCATCGCGGACTTATGAAAAAGGCTACATTAATTTTTGAATGCACAAATAAAGCTAAAAAATTTAAAAATCAAGATGTGGAATAAATTTTATTGATTCTCGACAGGTTCCAAATTTTCTGTCACATCCTCAGATTCACAAATTGTACTCTTTTTCTCTAATTGCATTTACAATTACAGATGTCGTTCGCAGATATTGCGATTCTGCTGGTTGTGCTGGGTGTGGCTGCGTATTTCTACCTTACCCGCAATTTCAACTACTGGAAATCGAGAAACATCCCGTATAATAAACCAGTATTTTTCTTTGGGAATTTGTTGGATACCGTATTGGGAAAGGAACCAATAGGAAAATGCCTTGCGAATCTCTACAACAAGTTTGATGGTCCATATTTTGGCTTCTTCGCTTTGGATCGGCCTTACTTGGTACTGAAAGATCCCGATCTCATTAAAAGGATCTTGATTAGGGATTTTCACATTTTCCAAAATCGATTCTTTGTGTGCGATGAAACTATCGAACCCGTAATGAGCTGCGCCTTGTTTGGCATCAAAACACCGCACTGGAAACCCCTCCGGTCAAAACTGTCACCGATATTTACTTCGGGCAAAATGAAGATGATGTTGCATTTAATGAACGAATGTGGTGAAAATTTGAAGAACTATGTAACGGCCAATTTAGATACAAATATAGAAGCTAAGGAATTAAGCGCAAAGTACACAACGGATGTAATAGCAACTTGCGCTTTTGGAATTATGGCTAATTCTTTTGTAAATGAAAACAGCGAATTTCGGGTAGCAGGAAGGCAACTGTTTGAGCGCTCGTTTATTGGAAATTTACAAGGACTGACATACTTTATGGCACCGTCGATGGTAAAATTATTTAGATATAAATTTTTTCCCGAAGAACCAATCAACTTTCTAAGAGGCGTATTTATGGAAGCTATGAAGCAAAGAGAAGCTGACCCAGAGAAAAATAAACGGCACGATTTAATAGACATCTTAATCGAACTGAAAAATCAAGAAACACCTGACGATAGTTTCAAATTTTGTAAGTATTATCAATACAGCATGTTTACAAAACTTCCTACAATACATATGTGTACAGTGGATGTTGAAATGTCCTGAATCACCGTAGCTCATAAATGGTTTAGTACCGCTTTTGGCTGATTGCGTTAATTCCTGTAAATTATTTGGTTGTACAAATTACACGACTAATATTATTGCTAATTGGTGTTATAAAATTTCAATTTAATCATTAATAGTAAAATACTGAGGTATTGGATTTTGAATTGGTAGTACTTAATGTGTTTAAAATTAATTTTTATAAAAATTCCCGAACTCCGATATGGTATTATTGGAATATAAGTGCTGGAAATGCTTTTGGGTCCCATCTACACACTGTTTTATTTTCTGTTTTTCTGTCTTTTGAGTTCTTTTGATTAGTTTTGGTTATTTTGTTTCTTATCTTTTGAATCCGTTTGGCTACCTTGCATCCTCTGTAGCTGGCTGGGCGGGCTTGGCAACAGTTGGAACATTTCGCTTTGCTGTTTTCATTCACTTTACATTCTTCTGTGTGGTGTTTTCCAGCACATTTCACGCATCTTGATTTTTTGTTGCACAATCTTTGGGTGTGCCCATATGTTTGGCATTTCTTGCATTGAGAGACTAGTTTTGATTTTCTTAGAAGTTCTATTTAAACCTTCATGCCTAGTAGCCGTTTTATCTCGTATATTTTCTAATGTCTTCGTCATTTCTAAAGCTTAGCATAAATAGCTGGAGGCGTTTCTTATCTTTCTCTGCAGAATATTAACGGCTTCTAATATTTTATATCCTTGGCGATTTAGGCGATATAGATCTTCTATTATGTCTTCTGGAGCGCATGACGGGTGCGGCTTTCTGGCCATGACTTTTATGTTTCTTGTTTGTTCATTTTCGTTTGAGTGCCAAAAGTAATTTTTTCATTTAGTAAGTTTGTTAGTTGTCTATATTCTTCCGCAGACTCTGTGTTTACTTTAACTTGCTCGTTATTCATCATAACTGCATGAAATGTAAACTTTTCTCACTTTAGTTGTTTTAGTTGTTTTCAATTTGGCTCAAAACAATTGGCGGCGGTTTCGGTATTTTTACTGGATTTTTTTGTGACTGTTTAACTGTTTGCTGTTGTTGTGGTTACATTTCCGGATATGAATTCATTTTTCTGTTTTTTTTTCTTTTCCTTTGTCACCCATTCCGTTTCTCTGATGAGTTCTTCTTCATCCGTGTCATATTGTTTTTCTTATTCTTGGGGTTTTTGTTCCAACTGTGCACATGAGATCAATTTCTGTTCATTTCCCTTATATTCTCTTAGATAATAGTTAAAGAATATATCGCCTTAAACGTTGTGATCCTTTAGATATAGGTAATCGATAAAAATTAAGCTGCATGAGTACTGTAGTGCGTTGGGGGGGCAACGATCGTTATGTATTATAAACAGTTACGGTTTTCCTTCTTATGTAAATACACAAATAAATTTCATCTCTCCAAATTCGTCGTTTATTTATAAGTTATTTGGTGTTAAGACCTTCTAATAAGGTCTTAGCACCATATTTGGTGGCCCCGCACGTAGTTACTACATAATTCCTCGAAATTTTGAAGATATTGTTTAGAGAAAATGTTTCCGACGTTCTCCTGCCCGTTTGCCTGTCCGTTTGCTCCTGTTCCTGCCGCAAGTTCCGCCGGAATTGCCTCACTGTGTTTGGTCCTCGCCCAGGCTTTCTTCCCGATCGGTGCTGCTCTACACTACATTCAGATAAGTTCCTTTTTC
>JABXWE010102501.1:0-35418 GCA_014611495.1 Limonius californicus
CGTTTATTTATAAGCTATTTGGTGTTAAGACCTTCTAATAAGGTCCTAGCACCATATTTGGTGGCCCCGCACGTAGTTACTACATAATTCCTCGAAATTTTGAAGATATTGTTTAGAGAAAATGTTTCCGACGTTCTCCTGCCCGTTTGCTCCTGTTCCTGCCGCAAGTTCCGCCGGAATTGCCTCACTGTGTTTGGTCCTCGCTCAGGCTTTCTTCCCGATCGGTGCTGCTCTACCCTACATTCAGATAAGTTCCTTTTTCATTCCATCTTTCTGAACTGTCAGTTTTACGTTTCAATTTTTGACATAATCAGTCAGAAAACGCTTTATCATTTCATGCTCATTTACCAGCCATCTGCTAATATTTCCTCTTTTGGTTATTGTGTTTTTCCTGTGATGAAGCAATTTCCATATAGAGCTCTTTCCGCCGCACTATTCTTCTCTTCTCTCGTCGTTCTGATAATCAAGCCACGTTCCTTGACTCAGAACCGAGTATATCCTTTCCACCTTTTCGCTCTATTCTAATCATCTTTCTTTTTTATAGGTCATCTGTACAGAACCACTGCATCGGGAAATAGTAATTAGGCATTTCTTGGGCGATGTTCGTTCACATGACGGCAAGACCGGATGGTTCTTGCTACATTTAGGGAATGAATTTCCAGCAGTCATCACCGTGCCTCGTCCAGTTTACTTAGGTTAAGAATTTATTGTACTATTATCTTGACTTTGTTATTTTTAAGGATTTATTTTGAAAACATTTTTTGAGTGAGAGGGGGGGGGTAAATGTAGTGCGTTGGGGGGCAACGGTCGTTATGTATTATAAACAGTTACGATTTTCCTTCTTATGTAAATAAAACTATAAAATTCTTCTCTCCAAATTCGTCGTTTATTTATAAGCTATTTGGTGTTAAGACCTTCTAATAAGGTCCTAGCACCATAGTACCCATACCATATTCAAACGGTACAGGCTCTTGCTGTGCCTGATTATGCTGCACGTCTGGTGTTTTGCCGATGGGCACTGACAAGAGTTGTGGAAAACGCAAACTTTGTTAGTGAAGTCTTATTTACTAACGAAGATAGTTTCACAAGAAATGGCATTTTTAATTTCCACAACAGTCATGGTCAGATGAAAACCCTCATGCTATTATTGAATCGAATCATCAACAGCGATTTTCAATTAACGTTTGGCTTGGTGATTTTGGAGACTATATGATAGGACCTTTTTTTCTTCCGAACCGTTTGCCTGGCCAATTGTATCTTGACTTTTTGCCATTTTGACATTTTGCAATCAGGGTAAGGATTTCCTAAATGAAAATCCAGTCCAGTCCAGTTGTGTAGCCACCTAGATCTCCAGACCTCAATCCGCTAGACTTCTGTATTTGGGGGTATTTTAAGGCGTTAGTTTATTCAAGCCCTGTGAGTAATTTAAACCAATTACGAGAAGGAAGAGAACATGCCTGCCAGACTGTCCGTATGAACTCGTAAACTTTGAAAGAATGCCGCGTTCATTTTTACGGGTGTGTACAAATGGAAGGAAGACATATAGAACATCTACACTAATTATTTGTAATTAATATGCTTTATTTATACGACTATTTGTTTTAAGGGGTAGGGAACGTAATGAAATAACAAATAATAATCATTTTCTTAAAATCTCCATATCTCGAAAACCGTTGATTTTCGAACCCATGTTTATTACGACTTTTTTGGTTGTATTGATGAGATCTGTAAGCAGGTAAAATATCCGAAGGTCTTTTTACAACACCCTGTATATACATATAAACAGGCACATAAACTGATAGAATAATAAATAGAAAGACTATTATATTGATCGACGATTAGTAAAAATGACACTGAAAAATACAAACAATAAAGTGAAAATTATGGGAAGCACTTCAGAAAGTTTTCAAGTACAACAGGGACTACGCCGAGGAAACCCGCTATCTACAACTCTCTTTAACTTTGTACTAGAAAGTACAATAAGAGAAAGCAAAATAAACAGAATGGACACAATCTTCAATAGTAACCCATCACTGATGGCCCTAATTTAGGGACCTGTATCCTCGTGCAGTCCAGCTGTATTTGTGGATGTTTTTCTTCCTGAAGAAGGTATTGGTGATTTTTAGTTCGTTAAAGATTGCCCATGCCTTTAACATATCTCCATTTTGATTCGTTGTTTCTGCGCTAAATGTACCTAACATATTTGATATTGCATATTTCTCCACTCGTGCATTAAGGTCAGCCAAAATTAGAATTTGATTGTTCTTGTTTATTCCGTTTAATACTTTTGAAGATCTTTGTAAATATCCCGTGTTTCTTCCGTTTTTTCTGTTCTGAAGCGTAAACTTCAATAATATCAAGATATCCTTTATTATTTTTAAATCTAATTGTAATTATTCTGTCGTTTATGTACTTGTAAGAGTGCATTTTCTCTTGCCACTTTTCGTCAGACATATATTGCTACTCCCTTGCTGGCTCTTTGGTTCATTTGGACTCCGCTATAAAACATTGTATATATTTTGTCAACATATTTTGATCCTTGTAGTTTTTCTTGTGTTCCTGCGACAACTGCTATACTAATTCCTTTTTGTTTCAGTATCTGTGTTAATCCAATTTTTTTGTTGGCCAATCCTGTGACGTTCCACGTAGCCACCTTAAGTTTGTCTGTTATATATCGCCTGTCCTTATTTCTCGCTGTGTTCATCATCTGTGGATCCGCCCGGTTTCTGAGGCTTCTTTGGACGCTGCATGCATTTCTTTGTTTTACCCGGATGGAGTACTAATCCACCGCAGAACCCTCCTCCATTTTCAAACGGGCTTGGGACCGTCTGGCGGAGTTACAGATATTACTAAAAGTTATTTATAGTTACAGAGAAACAGACTGATAGAGAAGCTGATTAAGACTAGCAAATGGAGAAACGCACAATTAAAGAAACTGAAAAACAAAAGCACTACCACATAGACCGAGTATTAAACTAACATATGTATTCGGTGACAGGTATTTGTAATAGTAATAAATAGATAGAATAAATAGAATAACTTTATATAGGAGTAGAAACAAACGAATTAGTAATGTAAATGCATGCAATGTAGGACGCCACCTAGATGCAGAAACAGATTAACTATAGATAACGTTATTGGCAGGTGCATACACAGAATAGACAACAGATACGCATATTAACGGACTGACAAATGGTGAGATGGACTGATAAAAAACTGAAAAACAAGCATACAGTCAATTAACCGGCCAACTGTCTAACAGACATATTCAGTAGCAGATAATTGTATAGGTAGATTAACGAAATACACGGACAAATACATTAACAGTACAAACATATATATTAATTGGGCGTCCCTTAAATCTATACGCAAATACACTAGACAATAGCTTCATTAGCATATATCTCCGCCAGCGATTCTCAACCTGTGGGACGCGCTCCCCTAGGGGGCGTGATACCACAAAATGGGGGGGGGGAGCATATCGAAAAAAAAATAAGAAAAAGTATTATTAAAAAAATTATTTCATTTACTAAACGAAAAGCAATAAAATACATGCCGACATAATAAAAAATAAAATACACATTTACACTGATAGAATACACTTATAAATAGGATTGTATCAGTACTGCACAATGTATTTAATAATTAACTTATCAATACTAGATTAAAAACAAGTCTTGTAGAGCTAAGTTTTTCGAAAGAATGTTTAGTATTAGAAATTAACACTCTGAGTTCTTTTCCTATATTTAGCTGAGATCTATATTTTGTCTTCAAAGCATCCACCACAGAAAATCCGGTTTCACAAAGGTAGGATGTTGAAAATGGTAATAGTATACGAAATGCTCTTATTTTCAGTGTAGAAAACTCATCATCCAGCCCTGCCCAAAATTCAAAGAGTAATTTATTATGAAATGGTCATTTGATTTCGCCACTTACCGTGAAGTCTATGAAAATTTCTTCTTCGGCAGTTGAAAGACCTTCGGGAGCATTTTGAAATGGGTCCCTAGCCCACCCGTAACTTGCTACCAAGTTGTCGTCAGCAAGAAAATACTTTTTAAAATTCTTTGCCAGCATGGTTCAATGATTTTCAATGATTAGCGAAACAACTTTCACATGCTCTTCTTCAGCCTTGTAAGTTTTAATACATTCATCCACATTTGCAAACATTTCTAGGTCTTTTGCTTTAAATTTCTGCTCCACAATTCCAATTTTCTACAGAAAGCATTAACTTTATCACTCGTATCCAACATATGTGTGCTGGCTCCTAGGAGTTGAAGATTCAAGGTATTTAATTTCACGAATATTTCGACCAAGTAGCTCACTTTCATCACAAATAAATCATCTCGAAACTTCTCGACTTCCGGTCGGTTTTTCTCTTCTAGAAAAATGGCGATTTCATCTTTTAATTCATAAATACGTTGCAAAAATTTTCCACGTGATAATATCTTGCCTCGCAATGAAATAGTAACGCTGAGTGTACTGCACCCATGTCTTTACAAAGTGCAGAAAAGAATCTTGATTTTAGGGGTCCCATTTAAATATAATGTACTACGGTTACAACCAGAACTCATATCTTTGGAAGCCAGAGCTTCTTTGTGAATTACGCAATATATCCAGACACTGTGGAAATTTTAGTTTCGCAAGCGCTTGTATATTTTGGAATCTTCCAGACACTGTAGGAGCACCATCGGTGCATATTTCGATGCCATTTTTCCGCTGTATGTTTACCTCGTTTAAGATACCAAATAATGCAAGTGCTGCTGCTTTGAGTTCTATTGGTTTGCAGAAACGTAGTTCTACTGCTGACATACCATCAAACTTTGTAAGAAGCAAGTAAAGCCTTTTCATTCGCAGATAAAGTTTTTTTTTAATTGATTTTTGTTTTCCATGTTATCGTAATTTTAATTCGAAGAATTGTCAAGGTTTGTTAAATGAAGCGTTTCCAAATGTCGGTTTAACTTTATTGGGTGCTATCTGCTGCCAAAATTTTTGAGCAAATGACACACAGGGGCCTTTCTTCTTCATTTACTGCAGTGCTGGTAAAACCAAAATTTAAGTGTTATTGAAAACATTTTCTTGATTTTATCTTTCGGAACCACGCTTGTCTGTGCATTTGTTGATGCTTCTAATGCTTGCTTATGCCCACGTAAATATTTATCCATGAAATTACAACATACGCATTCACGACAGAAGGATCGACTCGACTGAGACTGGCTGGAATTGAACGAGGTGCAGCATTTATACACGCTTGCGTCGCGGTCGCGCAGATGTTCCAGAATGTTTGAGACAAATCGGAACTTCTCGCGAAACCGCGAGAATGTCCGATATAGTGGACGTAAGATACAGAGCAATAGAGAGGCATCGATTCTGGTTTTATCAATGCAGCTGTCGGTGTTGCCAAATATCAATAAATTACCTATTTGTGGTCATTTTTAAGGTTTGTAATTACAAATTAAGGTCGTAGTGTAGCTTTAGTGTTAAAATGCAATTAAATACAAACTATTATTACAATTACAGCACGATTTCAGTAAAAATTATTGTATGAGAGGGGGGTGGGGCGATGAGAATTGTGATTGAAAATTGGGTCGCAAATACTAAAAGGTTAAGAAACGTTGATCTAAACAGACAAAAAGAACACATTAACTCATCAGCAGATTTGCAAATGGAGAGGCGAACAGCTTAATCAGTAGCTATATAACTAAATGGATAGATAATCAGACAAATAAACTCAGAAATTAATTAATTTAAGTAAAGCTGTACAAATAGACAAGTAACTTAACAGGCCGGCAATTAAACAAATAGAGAAAGTGACATATCCAACAAGACAAACCAACTAATATATCTTGAGATAGATGTGCTTCTTATAACTGTTCCGACTAACTATAAAATAAACATAAACAAATTAATAGGATAGTTATACAGATAGACCAATAGATTGACTGGCAGACACACTGCGTATAGCTACATGAACAGAAAAACAAACTGTATATATAAAAGGATAATAATAGGCACGCTAACAAACACATAAATTGAGGAACACACAGTTAGGTATAGGCAGACAGTTACACCCACAATAAAGTAAACCGGTAAATACACAAACAAACATATAGAGAAACTATTGAAGAAGTAATGTAAAACTCCCTTCTCTTACATTTTTAAAGGCAATTAATTTCGTTATTGACTATGTTTGCATTCATAGAAATTGTATTAAACAAGACTAAACAGTGATCCATCATACACCTAAGACGTCCTGAGCTTATAGTCCCACATTAACCTGACACTTCTTGCTACAACAACTGACTCGACTTGTATTGCGTTACTTGCATTAACTACGGTCGTATGGGCTTTATAATAATTCTCAAATTCCCTTTGGCACTAACACGATCTGCTAACATGTACTTACTAGTCTCCGGCGAAACAGTAAATGTGCTTCTGAGAATTGAAATGGGATCTTTGAAATGTTATGTGAAGTGTTTTAAACTGAAAATATCCTCCGGAACCTACTAAACATAGAACTGGAACATTCCTCCGAGAAAACATGACTTTTCGTGGTATTTTAGGATTGTACTTAGCGCAGATTTTCGTCATGGAATTTTAATTGCGTCCAACAGAAATCCCATAAGATTTACCGAGCATGAAGCGTCCGCAGATATTATTTGCACCAGAATTATACGCGAACACCCGGAAAACGCAAAATTACCGTACTCGCCCCTAAGGTTGAACCGGACTCCCGGAGGGCAGCTGCAACTTTAATTCGTTCGCGGCATTACCGTTTCTACTAAGTCTAGTGTGGCTCCCACAGATGTAATGAAAAAAATAGAGCAAAGTTAATTTGGTTCCGCGGCATTTCGACACCGACTTTGAATGCTTTACACGGAAAGTTTACGGATGCGGGAAAGTTTTCGGGATTTTTGCGATTCCCAAATGCCTGTCGACACTCTAGGTATACCACTCTGGCTCCACGCCAATCCCACAACTGCCTTACATTAAAGCTGCGGTTTCAAGTTTACGTCTCCCCGTTTTGAAACTTCTCACATATAATTTTTAAAACGTGTGGTTTCAAGTTGATCACACTTGTGGAGTGGTGTAGGGGATGCTGAATAAGATGAGGAACTTTTCCGGTACTTTATCATCTCTATTTCAAAAGCGACAACATAAGAGAGATTACTCTACATAAGTTCTAAATAGAAAAGTTGTAAACATGTTGTATAGGAACACCATTTTACTTCCTCCTCCTGTACTGTCAGTAATTTGACTGACATATGTATGTATTTAGTAACAATGCATTTTTAATTATTTAATAAAAATATGTTGAAGGAAGTATGTAATAATAAATATTTAATTTCTTAACCCTTTTATATTAATTAAATCTCCTATAACCAAAATTGTTACTTTCATACTAATCCATTCTTAAACTGCATGATATTAATTGCTCAACCACGTTGCTATCAAAAGAGTTGTTGAGTTTAAATTCAATCCTGCTTGCTTATACCAATTCAAGCTCAACAATGCCACTAATCCACCGGTCACAATTTTATAACGACCTGTATAGTAGCAACTTTTTAGTTCATCCTTGTATACCCTTTCTTAAACTGACTTATACGTATTTAGTTCCAAAGCATTTTTATTTCATTTTAAATTAAAATTAAAATATGTGTAAGGACTTTATTTACTAGTATATAATCAGGACTCCCAGTTTCCTAACCCTTTCCAGAAATAAATAGAAGGATAAATGAAGGGAAAGGAGCCAAGTTCTAAATTTTCATTGCCGGTACTATACACGGCAATTGTGCGGGTCGACATTTGGGAGTAACAGTGATGTGTAGAGGCATTCTTAGGTGTCCCTGGCAGATTAAAACGGCCGGGGTTCACATGCCGGAGCAGGCAATCGCCGGAGGAAATGGCTTAATACTATTACTTGACGCCATTACACGCATGGAAGGCTGTGGCGTCCGGCACGTTTGGTTATTATACCTTAGATGATATACAGAAGAAATGTACCGAATAAGAGTTATTATAACAAACGCGGATGTTATTTATGCTGCCACTTACTAACCGAACCGAGGCCCAAGGAAATGCTCGAAAGAGAGATAAGAAGGGGGATAAAGCCTGAATTTATAAAATGACCTTTATAGATTCTGATCAGAATTATGGAGGTCAGGCTAAAAGCTTTATTTAAAATATTATACTTCAATAGAACTTTTCTCCATGAAACAAATTAATTAGTTTTTCTTAGCAAGAATTCTGAACCGAAAGATTGTGTCGGTTATTGCTGTTATCCCGAGGTTTACACCAAATAAGTCTTTATTGCTTATGTCCATATCAGTTATGGTTTTTACTATCTTGTGCTAAATAAATCCCCACGATTATATGAAACTCTTTTCTACTATCTTAAGTTTTTATCCCAAATATAACCCAATGTTATCATAAAAATTAAGGTTAAAACTATGTACTTTCAAACTAGGTGCTGATTTGCTACATCATATTATTTAATCTCAATAGTGCAGTGTTGGGTAAGTTACTCTAAAAAAGTAACTAAGTAAGTTAATCAGTTACTCGGTAAAAAAGTAACTAAGTAAGTTACTAAGTTACAAAATTATAAAAGTAACTTGAATAAGTTACTAAGTTACCATAAAGTAACTCGTTATTTTTTAAGTTACCTTTTTTTATGAGACGCTACTAATATACATGCAATTACTACCAACTTAATATCAACAGAAACAGGTATTTTATTGCTCGCTAACCGCACGTCTTCAAAATCATCAATCTCCATGAAAGTGCTGTTCATTTTGATAAACAAACACTGAAACATTGAACATTGAAACTTGTCACAAACAAATTTACTACATGAAGTGCAGATAGCATACAACACAGATTTATTATAGTAATGTTTAAACAGCAGAACGCGGGGGAAGGAACAGGCTTAGAGCTTAGAGGCGCTGGTTCAACGATGTTTTTGGGATTTTCCCAAGGTTCTATTTTATTTTTCTTTATTATTGAAATATAGAGACGGTGAATGTATTTTCGTCTGAATTAGACACCCCCAACCTGCGCACAGGCGTTAGCAATGTATTTCCCAGTAATCCGCATACCTGCTCAGAGAGCTTCTAGTTGTTAAAGGATTAAAGATTACTGGAAAAAGCTGTCACCTCCCAAATAGGATCCGTCAAATATTATTTATTATCGAGTAAGTACAAGACGGTATTCCTGAGTTCGGTATTAGCATTTGCATTCGAAATTTCAATAAATTCTTCAGCTTCAGGTATAATTTCTTAAATACTACGCATTCAAAACAGAACATTTTAAAATATTTTACATTTGTAGCATGAAAATGTAACTTGTCATATTCAGTTACTAAAGTTACTAAATAATTGTAACGTGTTATAGTTACAATTACTGAAAACACAAAAGTAATTAAGTTACTATTAAGTTACTGAACAGTAACTAGTTACTAGTAACGAGTTACTTTTACTTAGTTACTACCCAACACTGCAATAGTGGCACTGAAATGAAATCTAGTTTTGTTTTATTTAATCTATTGAAATCTTAACTACTTACAGTATTATACTATACCCATTCTGTTACGTTCTGATACTACCAAAGACTTGTAGCATACCATAAACTAGTTCCTTATGATTTTCTGCCTATATATTTCACGACCATATAAAATACAAGATTTAATCCGGTTTCTGGCTATTTCATATTAATTACATTCTAATCATTACCATCTAGTGTAATTTTGCCACCAGAAATATTGTTACTTTTAAATCAATCCCATTTGTCTAACTTTATATTAATTCAACCCCAACTAAAACTATCACCAGGGTGTCCGCCCACTTGCTCGCGTCCATTTGCTCGCATGTGGTTTGTTTGCGGGTTTCTATGTACAACATATACAGGGTGATTCAAAAGCTGTGCCCAAACTTAAGGGTGTGATGTGGGATCCCACACGACCCAAAAAAAGTTAATAAAACAATTTCTTATTTCGAACCGTTATGTAGTTACAAAGGATTTTTTTGTTTTTATCGTTGTTCTGTTAAATCAAGTCATAATAAGAAATAAAGAAGTCAAACAAATGTAAATTTGTTATGACAGATTTCAAGTTTGAATTATTGTTGTTTTCTAAGTGTGGTAATGGTGAAGCCTTTTTCTGCATTTGAATGTGCAGAAATGCATTTTGTATATGGCTATTGCTGCGGGAATGCTCGTGCAGCTGTGGTAGAATATCGGAGGAGAAATCCTCACCGACGACAGCCTGCCCACCGAACATTTGAACGTTTGCACCGAAATTTGTGTGAAACAGGTATGGAAGAAATAGCGTGGACAATAATGCTGACATTATCGACACAGTCCATCAAAACCCGTCGACGAATACTAAAAGAATTTCTAGGCAATTACGAATACCTAATTGCCTAGAAATTCTGGGTAATAACTCAATCGACAGTTAGGCGTACATTAAACAGAAACAGCTTATATACCTACCATATACAACACGTACAAAATCTACATGATGGTGAAAATTTAAGGAACCTACAGTTTTGTTAATGATTGCTAGATGCTACCGCTAATAAAACAGAATTTTTAAGTCAAATTCTCTGGACGGATGAATCGCAGTTCACACGAAATGGTATCAACAACTGGCATAATATGCATCACTGGGATTTCGAAAACCCTTATTCTACATTCACAACTGCTTTTGAACAACTCTGCAGTGTTAACGTTTGGGCCGGTATTGTAAGGCGATCATGTTATCGGACCTTATGTATTACCACATCGGTTTAGTGGTGCCATGTATTTAGACTTCTTAGATAATACCTTGCCGAAATTATTAGAAGATGTGCCTTTTGATGTGCGAAGGCCAGTGTGGTACCACCATGACGGGGCACCGTGGCACAGTTTACGGTAGGTTAGAGATTGGCTAAATCATAAATTCCCATAACGCTGGATTAGAAGAAGAGATCCAGCAGCATGGCCGGCTCGTTCGCCTGATATTACTCCACTAGATTTTTACTTTTGGGGTGCATTAACGAAAAAACTTTATGCAACGGAAATTCAAAACAGGAATGATTAGTTAATAGAATAAAATGAAGCTGTTCCGGATATTCGAAGAAATCCTCAACAGTTGAGGAATGTTCTAGATTCCCTACGTTGCCCACTTTGTATACAAGTACAGGGTGGACATTTTGACCATTTGTGATTATTTTTAATTTTTCTTGTAATTGCATATGTTGTTAATTAACAATATAAATGTTGTTATAACTAGGAAACAATTGTGAATCGGACATGAGTTTACTGGAATTTTTTACTTATTTTAACATTACCAATTATACTAAACAGAAAACCATGGTGCACACTCAATCGTATACGCAACCACCATTGGTAGATGTTCTGCCTCAATGCATAATGGGGATTCACCGACCCGCCACAGTGTAGCTGCGGCAACCGACCCCAAACAATACAACACCTAGTAAGTGAATGCCCGGAAACAGCGTACGATGGACCCTGTTGCGAAAGACGCCTGATGTAAATTGATAGTGTAACAGCGCGCAAGATGTGTCATATTTTTTTAGTAGTTGGCGCAAGATGCGTCATATTTTTTTAGTTCTTGAAAAAAGGTCAGACGAAACGGTAGTGTTTGAGGCAACTTGCGTAATAGCTTTGCTAAAGTTTATTTTCGTGTAACGTGTTTATGTAACTACTTTTTAATAAAGAATCGGTGTATGTGATTACTTTGCTGGTAGCATTTAATCGCACACAACACAACATTTGGCGACCGTGACAGGACGCGCGGAAACATAAGACAACGTATCGGCTAGGTAAGCTGTTTTGACTAGCTCGAATCTGTTTATGTTATTGCTCGCGCGGAAAGTAGTTTAAATACCAAAGGAACATTTCACCGAAGTAAAGTCTATATCTGCCAAATTATTGTACGTACTACCGTTTTTCGCCATGGAAGGACTAAAGAAAAGTCGTGCGGTGTTTCGTAGTGCATTTACGCGAATAGCAAATCAGTTCGAGCAAGTTCTAAGTGTCACTGGAGTTGACATTTCGGAAGCTCAAGCGTTGTACGACGTTTTCCAACAAAAAATCGAAGCGTTGAAAGACTGTGACGATGCGGTGTTCAATGCAATGATGGAAAACGCGAGTGAAGACGAACTGAATGCTGAAATAAGTGCTCGTGACGAATATACATTAAAATTTACGCGGTTACGTGTTCGTTACAACAAATTATTTATCGGAAACGGTGAAATACTGTCGAGACGCGCTGATTCTGTAAGTGAAGCTGCTCTGAGCATTTCGAACTCGGTAATAAGTCAACGAAGGTTTAAGTTACCACAAATCGAACTCATTAAATTTGGAGGAGACGTGCGCGAATGGTTACCGTTTTGGAGCCTATTCAAAAAAATACACGATGCTACGGATCTCGCATCTGAAGACAAGTTCCAGTACCTGTTATCGGCTATTACTCCCAACACAAGGGCGAGGGATTTGGTCGAGAGTTTTCCTTCCACCGGAGAGAACTACGAAAAGGTGATCAATAGTTTGAAATCGCGGTTTGGAAGGGAAGATCTACTCGTCGAGGTATACGTAAGAGAACTTCTTAAGTTAATTTTGAATAATGCTATGTCAAATCAGTCCAAATGCGGCATTTCTACATTGTATGACAAAATAGAAACGCAACTGAGAGCTTTGGAGACTCTAGGCATAAACACAGGTACGTGCTCTGCTATGCTGTACCCTCTGGTGGAATCATGTCTACCAGAAGAGCTCTTGCGCGTGTGGCAGAGGTCCGCTGAATTTTCTGACAAGTCAGAGGCTGCTTCAACAAATCGACTTGAGCGACTTATGGGTTTCCTGAAGACCGAAGTTGAGGGTGCAGAACGAATCTCGCTTACGGTGGAGGGTTTCAGTCTAGATGCTAATGACAGTAAGCAGAAGCGAAGCAAGCCTAAGATTGTACACCAAAGCATACCAACGGCGGCGGGATTAATCAATCACAATGTTTCAGTAAAATGTTTATTTTGCGAAGGTAACCATACCACGGAAAGGTGCATCAAAGCCCAAAAGTTTACTTACGAAGAAAAGAAGAGTACGCTCAAGAAAAAACGAGCATGCTTTCGGTGCGCGAAGATTGGACATTCCAGTAGACAATGCCGCGAACGACTTCAGTGTTTAATTTGTGGACGACAACATCTTAGCCTATTATGTCCAACCTTGACCGTTAAAGGGACTCATGAAGATAATAAGAGTAAGCCAACGGAAATCTCGAAAGACTTTCCAACAGAAGCGGGTTTGACTAATCATACCGACAGTCGCGTGTTTTTACAAACTCTAATTGTTAAAATTCGAAGCGAAAGTGGAGAAAGAGAAGTACGGGCAATCATCGACACGGGCTCGCAACGCTCTTATGTGTTAAAACACATTGCTGACGAACTAAATTACAAACCTAAGCGATCAGAGACGATAGCTCATGCGTTATTCGGCGGTGCGCAAACAGCGGAGCAAGAACACGCTTGCTACGATGTGAGATTGGTGAGTTTGGATGGCAAATATGCATGCAGATTCGAAGCGCTGGACCAGCCTATCATTTGTAACGATATTCCGTCAGTCTACACAGGTGTTTGGACAAACGAACTAAAGGATAGCAACATCAACTTGACCGACACAAGAGGACGCCTACCAATCGCGGTATTGATAGGCGCAGATGTAGCTGGGAAGATTCTCACAGAAAAAAGACAAGTTCTTGATTGTGGCTTGGTAGCAATAGGAACATTGCTAGGATGGGTCTTAATGGGAAAAGCATCCGGCAATAGTAAATCATCGAGTACTACAATGACAGTGACGAATATGTTGAATAAGGATGCTTCGATTGCTGCTTTATGGCAACTGGATGTTCTGGGCATTTCCGATCCAGGGGAAAGGAAGTCCAAGGCTGAATTAGAAATGGCAGCGAAACAGTTATTCGAAGAAACCGTTGCTGTCACAGAAGATGGGAGGTACGAGGTCAAATTACCCTGGCTGGAGGATCATCCCCCATTACCATCTAATTACGCACTGG
Organism: Limonius californicus; assembly: GCA_014611495.1. Classification (NCBI taxonomy): domain Eukaryota; kingdom Metazoa; phylum Arthropoda; class Insecta; order Coleoptera; family Elateridae; genus Limonius; species Limonius californicus. Next base: position 14,060 of record JABXWE010102501.1, read on the forward strand.
CTAAGAAAAGACTGGTACATACGGAGAATAAATTGCAGAAATCAAACTATTGGAAGGCATATGATAAAGTCTTTTCTGAATGGTTAGAAGAAGATGTCATAGAAGAAGTCCCAATGGAGCAATTTGACAGACCAGCCCACTATTTACCACGCAGGCCGGTGATAAAAGAATCCAGTGCCACGACGAAGATACGTCCAGTCTTTGATGCGTCGGCAAGGGAAAAGGGCAAGCCATCTTTGAACGATTGCTTGGTGAAAGGGCCAAATTTGATTGAGCAGATACCGACTCTTCTATTACGGTTTAGAAGAGATGAAATTGGAATCACATCTGATATCAAGAAGGCGTTTCTGCAGATTAACCTGAACCCAAACGACAGAGATTTTCTTCGTTTCATATGGAAGACAGTTGACGGTAATGAAAGGATTTTCCGCCACAAAAGAGTTGTGTTCGGAGTTAATGCCAGTCCATTCCTGTTGGGAGCAACAATAGAACACCATTTGAAAAGGTGCTTAGAAAAATGTGACGAAGGAAAGAGTGGCCATTCTAAGAAAACAATTGAAACATTACGGAAGGGTTTTTATGTAGACAACTGTATCACCAGTATGCCAAATAGAAGAGAATTGGAAATCTTCATTACTGAAGCGACCGAAGTAATGGCGGAAGCAAAGTTTGAACTCAGAGGGTGGGAGTATACAAGAAAACACGACAATGATACTACAATCGTGCCAATCCTAGGGTTAAGTTGGAACAAGAGAACTGACACGCTTGCTATTAGCGGTGCTCCGGAAGAAGAGATTGAAGTAATGACGAAGAGGACCATACTCTCTTTTGCCCAACGAATATTTGATCCAATTGGGTTCACCAGTCCCGCAACACTGTGTCCCAAGATTTTATTACAAGAAATGTGGGAAGAAAAAATCGGTTGGGATGTAGAAGTGAAAGAAGAAACCAAGAAGATATTTGGAAAATGGAAAACTGAACTACCGTTCCTTTCAAAAATCGAGATTCCACGTTGGATAAATATAGACCTGAATAGCTTAAGAATGTTAAGCATCACGCGTCTTAATTTATATGAGACCCTAGCGTTTTCAATTACGTAGGTCTCAGGTGGGAGAATGTTGCGAAAGACGCCTGATGTAAATTGATATTGTAACAGCGCGCAAGATGTGTCATATTTTTTTTTAGTAGTTGGCGCAAGATGTGTCATATTTTTTAGTTCTTGAAAAAAGGTCACACGAAACGGTAGTGTTTGAGGCAACTTGCGTAATAGCTTTGCTAAAGTTTATTTTCGTGTAACGTGTTTATGTAACTACTTTTTAATAAAGAATCGGTGTATGTGATTACTTTGCGGGTAGCATTTAATCGCACACAACACAACATTTACCTTGGCGCAACTAGCAGAAAAATCTATAGCTTATAACAAAGAAGTACACCTGGTGTTCATATCGACCCCCAGTCTTCAGTAATCGCAAGGCACAATACCAAGGCAGCGGTGGAGTAAGGCAATGAACGGGGGCTGCTGAGAATCCCTGAATCCGGACAGGCTGTAAATTAAAAACCAAACAAGAATAAAGCTGACGATTGCCACGTACAATACATGGATTCTGCGGAGAAACAAAGACTTAGATGAGCTAAACTTTAGTTTAACATTTTCTACAACATTGAGCAATAGTATTAAAAATGGTTAAATTCATTTTGGGCGGCTATTTTATTTAATTGTGTATTGATTTTTCAAATAAATAGTTTAAAGTAATTACTTAAATTACAAACTTGTAAATAGAGCGATTAGTTCATAAAGACTTTTGGGGTTCAGCTGGATAAACAATTAGTTGCCTACGTACGACAATTATCAGTTTCATTACTTTTGCCGCTGGCTGTGCTCTTCGTGAATATAATGTGTTCAAAAAACCTAATCAATACACATTTTTAAACAAAACCCGTGTTTGATTGATTAAGAGTCATAGAAACATTGTGTTAATTATAGTGACTTATTAAATTATGACGTAACCAAATACGAGCAACTGTGGTTGCATAGGCGAATGTGATGGATTTTTTTTCTCGCATTGTACAATGAACATAGGATGTAGTCTATGAATTACAATAGCTTTCCGAGTTGTTTTATGTACACATGAAAATATTATATAGCTGAAAAGAGAGAAAATATCTATAGAATGACAAATAATTCATATCACCAGATTTCGTATCATATAATTCACAATGGTCTATGTTTTACGCAGAAGTTACAAATTAATAATTTTAAAATATTAACAGTTTGTTACTATGTTAAAATATTTTAATTCCAAGATGTCTATGTCATTTTTATTCCAATTTAAGTATGCGGTCCTATAATTGTAAAGCGAGATATACGATTTACAAACTAAATGCATTAAACATTCCACAAAAATATTAATTTTACAGCTTATGAAGCCAAAAAATGTTTTTTATTACGATTTGAGTGTATCGCCAATTTAAAGCTTTATTCGTTAATACGCCAAAAAGTTGATAAAAACAATACCAGTTGTAGTGGTGCCGTTCACTGTAGTACTCTGTGCCAAAGAAAAAACAAGTACATCAGACTTTTATGTAAATTATATCTATATTTGTAAATTTCCGATGAACAAAGGGTTTAATGCTATCTATTGCAAGAATATTTTGATATTATTAAGATGCTAAAAATAGCATTGTATAATATGTATTTTTAATTGAATGATTTTACATTGCTATGTATAACAAACTTCTTTTGTTAATGTAGCGAAAATCACATAGAAAACTATCTAAAAATGATTTAATAAAAATTACTTGCCGTTGTATAACAAAGATTACTTATTAAACTGTACCAGCACAATAACGTATGACGTAACTGAAGCGAAGACGGCCAGAAACATAGAATAGTCCACTGCGAAGAATCCTGCAGCGGAGAATGTTGGATATCGATTTACAGCTAAATCTTTGAGTAGATAAAGCTCATTTTGTAGAGCTTTCTCCTTAACATTTGTTGAAATAACAGGCAATTTTAAGAGTATACTGAAGCATAAGTCCGCTGTTTGCTGTGCTGCTTTTATTGTATTGCTGCAAGGTACCGTTACTGCGGCTCCGAGAAACTGAAACACAAAGAATGCTGGATTAGGTAATATTATTAGTAAATAAGCATAAATATGTTTTAAGAGTCGCGAATAGGATATTCTTTAAATTATTAGTATTGTAGCGTCCCGCACTTGGGACTAGTGAAATTCTAACAAACAATTTGAACTTTTTCATGTTATTTCAATAATAATTTTAGTTGTATTTTTGTAATGGATTTCTGCCAGCCATAAACTTTGTGTAAAATGTTCGAAAGTCGCACGCCTCATTTATCTTGGAAACGGCCGTTTCTTAACACGTGTTTATTTTTTATAAAGGGTCTGTCCTTTACGGGTAGACCTAATTTATGAGCGCAATCATCATAAAATAAATATCCACTTTCATGTACAATGAATCGAATTATAAAACAACTACACATTCGACAGTTGAATTCCATATTTAAAATATTTGTTTGCAGCGTTTTTCTTTCAGCTATTTATTGCAGGTAAATAGGGTAACAATATGACTTCGAATTAGTGATCTCAAGTACGTAGGATATTCTACGACAGCTGTCTTTAGCGCAGTCTGTTCTTGGGATAAATTGTTGGTTTAGCTTAGCCCATAACGTACCTAAATTATTACCTTGTTTTGTTGAATTAAACCCTCATGGGTGAGATTCCGCGCATGGACGTGTAAATTAAATACTAGATTGTGGGAGTTACTTATTTGGTTTGGTTCTTCAGATTTTTAACAGCTAGTTAATTTATTTTTATACTAAATTATGGGGGTTATTTATTGGTTTGAGCCTTCGGATTTTTAACAGATAAATAGCTTTTTACGAAAAGTACTAGTTCCAAAATTGGTGGGGCCATAAAATTCGGGTTGTTCCTGAAAATAGGGTACACGTGCAATGGATTCTCACGATCGCGCAACCCTTCCTGGCCTATAGAAGCAGAAGTAAGTTGTTATGGAAGGATCATTCTGGATTCAACAGTCAAGAAGCACTACAAGAAGAGGTATCCAAATCATCACCCTCTATATTACGCTGGAAGAAACTCGGCAGCAGCTGCAGGTATCCAATCATCTCCCTGTACATTGCGCTGAAGGAAACTCGGCAGCAGCTGCAGGTATTCAATCATCTCCTTGTATATTGTGCTGGAGGAAACTCGGCAGCAGCTGCAGGTATCCAATCATCCCCCTGTATATTGAGCTGTAGGAAACTCGGCAGTAGCTGCAAGTATCCAATCATCCCCCTGTATATTGCGCTGGAGGAAACTCGGCAGCAGCTGCAGGTATTCAATCATCCCCCTATATATTGTGCACGAGGAAACTCGGCAGCAGCTCAGGTATCCAATCATCCTCCCGTATATTGCGCTCGAGGAAACTCGGCAGCAGCTGCAGGTATCCAATCATCCCTCTGTATATTGCGCTGGAGGAAACTCGGCAGAAGCTACAGGTATTCTTAGTCCGTTAACTGTTCAGCGCTTCTTCGTTGTTCGGTTAAATTGGGTTCTATACGTCCAATCTAAAATATCTTCGTACTTGAGATCTACGTGCTACCCCGGCTAGTTCCTGCAGTTCCCTAGTCTGAACAGGTGAATACTGGAGGTAGTTAACTTGCACTGTCTGCAGCTAACATTGACTTTAATAAAAGTTTTAAACCTCTCTGGTGTTTTATTTCATGCATTTAGCTCAACTACTCTAGATCCGAATCTAAGACGATCACGACGAATCACGACAAATAAAAGATAAATACAATACACGGGTCCGTAACGTTACAGTATAGAGATTCAACAAATATTGATTTTTTATATTTTAAGAACATCTTCAAAATCATACATGTGTCTAGGAATTATAAAAGAACTGCAGTGTGTAAGTTCCTAAATGCTTAGAGGTTGTAGCATTTATTTTACAAAGGACATAAATAAGATACGACTCTAGTTGAGAAACGTAAGCTAAACCATCTCTACGTTCTCTCTTCAGTCATGCTTAGAATGGGCAAACCTAGATATCTCATAATTTTTTATAGACAATTCGACCTCATAACAAAAGAAAGTAAGGAAAAGAGGAAAATAATGTATTTTTTTGATGAAATAATATAGTGTCATCTGGATATACTTTTAGGGCCGTAACTAAACATATATAAAGAATATTTTAAGGGAAAACATAGAATCGAAACGTATGTACATGACTAAGGTAAGAGCGTTAGATCCCAGGAACAGGAGTTTGATCCTGGTCGGTGAGATATTTCTGGTTGAGAAAAATCTGAAAGTGGGCTTCTTGTCCTTTAAAAATTAAAGCCGTACGTGAACCTGCTTTTAGTATAATAACTGGACACTTTAAATTTTTTGTTGCGTCTGTATTTAGTGTTAACCCGCATGGCATAGAGTTTCGAGACACTTCGTTTACAGATTTTCCCTTACTAAGTCTTTATTTTCCTCCACAGCTGCATTAGTTGATTTGTTTTTTGATTGTGGTTTATAATAATTTAAACGAGGAACTGAAATCGTTAAAATTGGATTTTTCTGTTTGCTATCGTCAATTTCATTGTAAACCAGTTTTGTGATGGTGATTTAGCACCGACTGATATCGCTAGAGATGTAGCAATGATCGAAAATGGAGAAGGAGCACAAAATGCACAATTTAATTTCACTCCTACTGTCTCTTTTGTGGAGGCTCAGTTATGGTGTGGGATGGCATATGTTGAGGGACACGTACTGAGTTGGTGGTGATTGATGGCGGAGCTTTGAGGGCAGATAGCTTAGGATTATCAAGACCATGTGGTACCTTTCGCACAATATATCTTATATAAATTGGGTCTTACTGCAAGACAATGTTTGCCTGCAAATTGCTCGCTGTGTAAGTGACTATGTAAACCAAGTGGGTATAATGAAAATCAATTGGTCAACATGTTCTCCGGGCCTGAAGCCGATTGAACATGTTCGGGACATGCTAGGCAGACGACTTAGGACGAGAATTCGTGCTGTCTAAAATACAGAAGAAGTGAGAGCTGCTTTAACAGAGTAATAGGAGAGTTTACCCCAAGAAATGATCGACATCGATATCAGAAGTATGGGAAGACGGATGACTACAATCATAAGCACTCGTCTGGGAAACACTTTATTTTATATTTATTTTTATTTTTGTAACAGGCTTCAAAATGGCACAAAGCTTTGGAAAACAAACTGCAATTAGTTAGTTTAACTTAGGTTTAAGAGATTTCGTTAAAATGGCCAAAAAATAAATTTTATTTAAGAATAAAACTGAGAATTTATATCCGTGCCTTTAAATTTGTTGGTGTATTTATGATGAAGTGAATAACTAAAACAATAAATCCTTTATACTTTACAATACAATTAATGAACAATAATATACGACATAAAGAAATAAACTGTAATAAACTATAATAAACGGTGTGCTCTCACCGCTGCTATTTAATTTATACTCCGTACAGATATTCAAAGAGACCTTAATTGACACGGAAGAAGGCATACCGGTTGAGGGAGAAATCATCAACAACTTGAGATATGCGGACGACTTGATTATAGTTGCAAATAAAGGACTACAATTGCTGAATGGACAGAATATATTATACAATTAGTCATCAGTATGGAATTTCTCTTAACGCGAAAATGACCAAACACATGACAATAAGCAAAAACTACGCATTACAAACGTCAATATACATCGAAAATACTCAAATAGAAAGAGTTGATGGATACACATATCTAGATATACTAATATCAATGAAAAATGGGACCATTCAGTGGAAGTCAAATCTAGAATAGAAGAAGCAATAGCCGCATTTATTAAAATGAAAATAGTTCTAATTGGTCGAGATAAGAACTTCTACAGAATAAGAGAGTACTTAAGTGCTATATCTTCTCAACGCTATTCTCGGCACTGAACTCGACGTTAACCGACTCAACTGAAAAGAAGTTAGAGGCATTTGAGATGTAGACTTACCGGTGAATCTTAAGAGTACCGTAGACTGACTGAGTGACCAATCTGGAAATTCTAAGACGCATGAGTGAAATTCCACAAGATACTACAAATGGTGAAAACTCGAAAACTTGAATACTTTGGTCATGTTATGAGCAATAAGGAAAGATACAGAATATTGCAGTGTATGCTGGAGGGAAAAGTGATGGGAAGAAGCGGCACCGGTAAAAGAAGAATTTCATGGCTCATGGTAGAATTTATGAAAATGGTTTTATATCAGTTCCTTGGAATTATTTCGACGAGTTGTAGACAAAGTATAGATCGGTACGATGACAGCTAACATCCCGAACGGATAAGCACGCGAAGAAGAAGAAACTGCAATAAACTGCAATTTTATCGGCCAACGTTTTAGAAACAGCGTAAAAACAAAATATATAAATCCGACTGAAAATCGAATTTAGGTATAGATAATAATAATAATAATATATTTATGTAGCAGCGTCGAACCTATGTGGGCTTGCTAAAAATTTGCAAATGATAATTATCAAATTGCTGACGTGCCGAACAGTTTTTAATAGGGAAAAATGTATAGAAAATTAATTTCTGCAAAATTTTATTGAGAGTAGTTTAAAAATGAACATAGGATTTCATAAAAATGAACTCTTAACGTATCATAAACTTGATTGATAATAATCGTTATAAGTTATTTATCAAAGCGATTTTTGGCATTACAAATTGGGTGCCAAATGGTCAACATCAGGTTCATATTTAGTCAGTGTTAGTAATACACACACCGAACTACGAGTGTAGGCTGAAAACTAATGCACACACGCTTTTAGAGCGCGAACGAAACGACCTTCAGAAGCGCGCCAGGTGGCATGTGGAAGTAACATTCCCCCTCAATACGCATGCGCAGGTTTGAGGTCGTTGCGTTCATCCAGTGTATTTCGAGAAGCGGAAGTATGGAGACGTGTTCTAGTGCTATGTCAACGTGAGTTAAACAGCGTGCTGTTATTGAATTTTTAACTGCTGAAAAAGTGACTCCTACGGAGATTCATCGTCGTTTAAAGGCTGTTTATGGTGATGATGCTGTTGATAGGTCTACTGTAATTCGATGGGTAATAAAATTTCGTGGTTGCGAGCCTGGAAAAGCCATAATTGTTGATGAAACATGCAGCGGACGTCCGATCACTGCCACAGACGATAAACATGACCGGTGAATCAGTCAAAAGCGTATCGCAAACCATATTGGAATATCCCAGGAACGTGTCGGCTTCATTATTGAACCATTGGGATACCGTATAATCTGTGCACGATGTGTACCACGCCGTCTTACAATGAGAACAAACAGCGTCGATTGGAATGCTGCGAGCAACTTTTGCAGCGCTACCGTGACGAAGGAGACGACTTTCTTTTGAACATTGCGATGGGGGACGAGTCATGGGTCCATCAGTAAGACCCGGAAGAGAAAAGACTGAATATCGACATCCGTCTTCTCATCAGGCGAAAAAGTTCAAAACACAATCATCAGAAAAAGTAACTGCTTTTGAATGTGTTTTAGGATGCTCACCGAGTTTATGTGATCGATTTTCTGGAACGAAGGGCAACGGTAAATTCTTCTCAGTACATAAAGACTCTGAAACACATCCGACGTCGAGTTTGTCGTGTTAGAGGCAGCCTGACACCAATAATCTTGCAACATGACAACGCTCGTCCACACACCTCGCGCGCAACTGGAGAGGCTCTGCGAGACCTGAAGTTTGAACCGATTCCACACCCTCCTTATTCCACCTATCTTGCGCCTTGCGATTTTTATTTTTTTCCCCTACTCAAGAAATACCTCAAGGGTTATCATTACCCCTTGGACGATGAGGTGAAGGCAGCTGTCAAGTCCTGGATTCGAGAAAAGTCGGAAGAATGTTTCAGTGACGGAATGAAAAAACTTGTTAAGCGTTGGGAGAAATGTGTTAGCCTTAACGGTGACTATGTTGAAAAATAAATATATGATTTTGAATTGTACTTTAATGTAGTTTTAGCCCGATCTTGCTATTTGTTTTTGTTCGCGCTCTACAAGCATGTGTGCATTTAGTTTTCAGCCTACCCTCGTAGATTCATCAGTAATTCCATTTCTTAAACTGTCTTTTATAAAAATTCCTTTCAGGAATAATGAGTTGCAAGCATATGTAGAGGAGAAAATTGGTAATAACAATTCTGCATTCTCTTTATTTACATTCAATTTGCCTCATTTTCGATTATTTCTCAAATTGACAAACTCTTCTTTCCATATAGAACTGGATTGAATAAAGATTAATTGCATTTTTGTATCATCTTCAAAATTCAGATATTCGATAATCTTCGAATTGAGTTTTTCTGCTGATATTGTGTCTGGATGTATAATCAATTTCGATGTTTGTACAACTAACCTGATCTGTGTAAATCTGGACGATTAGCGACAGAACAGTTGCCGAAAACGGTTTTTCCAATTTAAATTCATCTGGATTTTAAAGAGATTAGATCTACAGAAAACTTTGCGTTTGGAAAATATTTGAATGTGTTGGAAATAACATATCGATTGTAAATATCTAATTAGTTTTCGAATGCTTATGAGAATTACTTGTTAACACTTTGCAGTTTAACATTTAATTCATATGAATGTAAGCAGAAATCAGTAATAGACATTAGTTTGGAAAATTATTCGACCTCTATAAATGGATTACATTTTGCAATAAATTTCACATTATGGAAAACGAGTCCTGCTTCATTTAAAAACTTAACAAACGTTTGAAGAACATTACCAGGACTTCCTCTTTTTCAGCGAATGCAAATATCGATTTTTTTGTTCAGTGTTTGTTAGGGATATCTACGACGTGACGCGAGAAACAATCGTATTTGTTGGTTATTACCTTACGTATAAAACAAAATTTAATGTGTTCATATAGTAAGAATTTAAAAAAATTGAATCATTTAGAGGGGTATAAAGTTATATCATCTATAAATCGTTTACTTGCCAGCAAAATTTTCGTGCGTAAGTTCGCCATGCCTGAACTATAGAGGTCATAATCACGTAGACAATATCTTAATCTTGCAAAAACTAATTAACAGTCTACAAAACTAAGCTGAAATCATCATCATCATTGGGGCGACAACCCGGTATGGGTTTGGGCCGTTCTTTACGAACTTTCAAAATCCTGTTTAGTTGGGGTGGATTAGTCTGCATATTTCTTCTGAATTTCTTACACTTTTACGTTATAAAGCTTTGCGGGATTTTGCTTTATCTACTATTTCACTCTATATTTTTTTGTTTTGCGCCTTTTTTCTCCAATTGTTTACTTCTAGTATTCTTAAGTCTTGTTTTACTTCGTCCATCCATCTTGCACGTGGTCGTCCTCTTCTTCTGTTTTCTATTAGCTCCCATTTTATCATTGTTCTTATTGTGGCGTGTTTGTTTTTTCTTATGACATAGCCTATCCATCTTATCCTTTGTGATTTTATGCTTTTCACTATATCTTGTCCCCCAGTTTGTTCCAGAATTTCCAAGTTCATTAAAGGTCTATATTTTGTTTCATTTTCTTTCTTTGGACCCATTATTGTTCTTAATATTTTACTCTCAAAAATTTTTAATTGTTCTTAATCATTTTTTCTTACACTTCTTGTTTCTAGTGCGTATGTCACAATAGGTTTTATTAGCGTATTGTAGATTTTTAGCTTAGTGTGTTTACTTATACTTTTATACTTCAATAATGTTTTATTCGCTGCGTATGCCCTCCATCCTGCTTGAATTCTGCCTTTTGTTTCATGACTTGTTATTTGTGCTCCTTATTTGTGTTCCTAAGTAGCTGAATTTATCTACTTCTTCAATGTTGTAGTTGTTTATTTTTGTTTTTTCTGTATGTTGGGAGATTGTTTTGTTTTTTTGTTTTTCGCTTTTCACGTATTTTGTTTTTTCTTGGTTTATGTTTGATCCTGCTTTATTTACTGCTCTATTCAGTTCTTTAAACGTTTATTCTAGTTCTTCTTTTGTTCCGCTGACTATAGCTATGTCATCTGCATATGCTATTATTTGTGTCATGTTTATGTTTAATTTTCCATGGTCTTTAATTTTCCTTATTATGCTTTCTAATATGAGGTTAAACAGCATGGCTGACAGTGCATCAGCTTCTCTTACTCCCGTATTCATTTTAAATTTTTCTGTTGCCCCATAATTTGTTCTGACCACTGCTTTGGATTCATTCATCATCATTTTTATTAGTTTCGTTAGTTTACTAGGAATATTAAAGTTCCTGATGTCTTCTATAAGCGTGTTTCTGTTTATAGTATCGAAGGCTGACTTAAAATCAATGAATAGTATATGTAATTCTATTCAAAATTCGTGGCTCTTCTCAAGCAGTTGGTTCATTGTGAATATGGCATCTGTTGTGGATCTACCTGGTCGGAATCCATTTTGGTAATCACCTAATTCTTGTACATATGGTTCTAACTTGTAGATTAATGATGATAATATTTTGTAAGTTGTATTCAGTAGTGTGATTCCTCTGTAGTTGTTGGTATTATCTTTTTCGCCTTTTTTGTACAGTGGCTCTCAGTTACTCCAGTTTTTCAATCTTCCGGCATTTCTTCTTCTGTCCATATTTTTTGGATTAGTATGTACAGATGGCCGTGTAGGGTTTTGCCTCCGTGTTTTATTATTTCTACTAGTATGTCGTTTATGCCTGGCGCTTTACCATTTTTTATTCTTTTAATTATCATCATGACTTCTTCATATGTAGGTTCATGGGTGTCTTGTGATGTTTGTATAGGTTATTCTATTTCCTGTTTCTCATTTTCTTTTTCGCTGTTCAGGAGTTCACTGAAATGTTCTTTCCATAACTTCTTTATCTTCTCTTTCGCATACTCCGTTATTCTTTCTTTATTCCTTATCCCTCTTGTGTTGATTTTGCTTTCTCTCGTTTGCTCCTTTATTTTTCTATAAAATGTTTTTGAGTTCTTGGCTGTACTACTGTGTTCCATTACTTCTATTGCATTGCTTGGCCATTATTTCTTCTTTTGTTTGCATATTTTTGTTGCTTCTTTCCGTAATCTAGTGTATTGATTATGGTCTTCCCGCATTCCGGATTGTATCCATTTTAATCTGAAATAGGGTGGAGAATATTCGCGATAGTCGATTTCTGGACGTCAGGTCTGACGCATTTAAGAACCTAGTTATTATATGGTCCCAAAATAGGGTAGCTACAAACATTGATAAAATACACGTGTATACAATTGCACGTAACTAAACTAGACAAATGTTCTGCTCAGTACACCAAAGGAGAGCTAATAACATTAATTTATAAGATATAATTAACATACATTAATTAATTATTAATAAAATTTCCAAAGTTGTAAATTCTAAATTTACAAATTTACAAATAATACATAGTTTTAGTACATATCCAGAAACAGCGAATATATGGGGTGATTCTAAAGATGTGTGGAAAACCACGTATAGAAATTATTTAACTCCTGAATCACTTAGTATTTTTCTTTAAATTAACCACCGTGGCACTTCAAAGTTTCTTTACTTTAATTCACTAAAATGTAAATAACTTTTTTGTTTCCTATCTGATTTTGATAAACTTCATTGTTTTGGAAAGATAACAGTCTAGGCTGGTGGATAAAATGTGACTCAGACATGAAAAATTATATTCGATATTCTGCTAGAAACCTCTTTTAATATTACATTTTTGAACACAATATCTTTTTCTGAAAATAGAATACTAGTGCAGAAGCTGCAAAAAAGAACTTACGTTAACGATATTTCTTAATTTATAAATTTCTAAATCATAGGTTTGATTTCTAGGTCAGATTTCATCCACCTTTCAGATTCAATTGTACATTTCCGCACTAGAAATTAAGTTTGGACTGTTAGCTTTCCGAAACACCAAAGTTTTTCAAAATCGGACAAGAAACAAGAACATTCTTATCATTTTGGTGTATAGAATCACCCTGTATAAATACAGCGACGAGCTATACGAAACAGTAGTAAGACGAATAGATTGCAGTTATTCAAGCAACAATAAATAAGGGTACGATCAGACCCTTTGTAGGGATGTACAGAGAAATTACTTGTAGACCAGGAAGGCAATTTTTATGAAGCAATGGGTGTTCCAGCAAGCAGAAACTTCTGACAGTAATTACTATACACGCAAATCTGAAGACGTAACGAGCATGCACAAATCAAAAGGCTAGTAATTAAAATTTTTGGCTTAAGTATCATTTTAATTCTTGAAATATGCAGATCGGAATTAGTATGACCCAATCACAAAGCACAATATATCGACCAATTCCATTTTTAGTTAAAGATGTACAAATAATCCAAAGAAATTTGCTTAAATTAAATGTTGGAGCACTTTTCATACCAAATGCCAAATACCAAGTGAAGAAGGAAATCAAAAAGCAAGCCAAAAAGTAAAAGGGCATTCACATCGAAAATTTCCATAAATTGCTACACTGTTTAAAGAGGAAATGAACCTCAAGCTCAAGGGTTTTCCTACTGCTCTCACACTGAAACTATAGGCAACTCAACCTACTCGAAGCAACGACATTATTTAACATACTTACACATATTTAACGTAACATATGTGTAATGTGTGTAAAAATAAATCGTGCCGGAATGGTATATTCAGCAGATTTGTAATGTAAGATAAGTTATAGTACGTAGTGTTCGCAAAGCGGATCTACATTTGTCCCACTGAGCTTCAGATGATAGTCTTACTTATTCTTATTTTAGTTCTACCACTATTTTTCTACTAATGCTATCACTTACCAACTGCCAAAGAGCCCAAACGGCGTTCAAAATAATCAATCCATATCCGAATTTCACATCTGGTATTCCGTTCTCGCGTTCCTCAAGAGTTAGAAATACTGTTAAAATATTCAATGAGTTTAGTAATCCCATCATTATGGATAAGGTCATGAACAATATTTGCCAACCAAAGATATTATTAAACAAAGCGATTTGCTTGATGAGTGTTTCGTACTGCTGCGCAAGTTGTCTCACTGAGTAAGGTGCTTCAAATTTTTCCGTCATTACTTGCAGTTGGATAAATGTGCCGGTTGTGAATGATGGTAAATCATTTATATTTTTAAGATCACTGTTGATCATTTCAAATCTATACTGCATCGATAATGCAAAATTGTAAATGGTTGATATAGTGATGAACATGTGGTAACTTTGAAAATTTCTGAATATGTAGTAACGATACTCAATAAATCCCAATGTTGTTATCCAAATATAAGCATCGTACATAAAGAGAACGAAAAGAACAATGTGACTAACAGTAAGTTCGACATAAAGTGTTCTACGAAACTTAACTTTCACCGACTTACATTTCTGTAAGCAATTCTCAGTTTTTTCCAATGTTTCACAAAATGTTACGAATTGATTTAAATACCAAATCGATGGTGCCATAATTGCAACGACGTTGGTAGCAGTTATGCTGAGAGCTACTATCGTATCTGTTACTCTTAAAGTAGAAAACCAGTAAATACAATAATTATTTATATTTAGGCCAACTATCCCGAATCCACTTCCAATTAGTATTATCCACAACATAAATATCGTAAACCATCGATAAAAATATTGTGTCTTATTGTTATCAGGTTTTACGAATCTACATGGAGGGAAAATCGCCAATATTGCACCCAGACGGCGTAATGGATCCCAAAAACGGTTGTCATTTTGAGGAACGGTTTGGTTTGTCATTTTCGCTCAATTACCTTCCTGCAACTTCTAGGGTATACTTAATTGAAAACGCCCTATTTACTTGTTGTATTTGCTTATGTCAAGTAATTAATGTAATATTGTGTACCAAAAGAAATGAGTATTGTTGTATATTCGGGTCATGTAGATTATCTAAGGCTATTATGATAATTATACTACCACACGAATTATTTCCATAATTCTAATCCAAATTGTTAATGTGGTTTCGAAGCTAGCTGTTTTCTGTAAAAAAAGTTAAGCGTTAATTTGTTTTTCATTATTATCAGACTTTATATTAGGCTTTTCAGCGCCTGATAATGAAAGTGTTTAATAAACGTATAGTAATAATTATGAAAGTCAGCTCAGTAATGGCTATATATAAGCGTGTTTATATTTTTCCATTTAAAGTGTTTCCCGTGGTTTTAACCGTTCTAATTAATGGTTTTTTAAGGTTTACATTGCAAAATAAAAAAGTGTTATTCTTTAGGTAAAGTAGGTAGTTATTTTTAAATTAATTAAAGTTGTACCTTAGAATTTACGTTTACTAATTCTAAATGTAAACTTAACTTCATACATTTCTGCAAAAATGTTAGGTTTTATTTGTTTTACATTTTTAAGGAAGGAAAATGTACCACAAACCTATTACTTGTAGATAAATTAATGTGAAAGTTTCCAATAATTGGCAACGCATTATGAATAATAAAGGTTCCTGCCGTACTTAGTATTTATCGAAGATTTCTTCAAACTAAAAGGTTCACTGCCTTGACTATTTTAATTAATTGTGTTATCAAACCTTACAATTCTTAATTAGTGAATTATCTGATTAACAAACCACAATTGACGACAATTTTTGATTAATTTATTATTCGCATGTTTATCGAAACATCAATAGTAATAAGCACTCGGAGTATTCAAAACCGTTAATTTAAAAGCCATTACCTTTCTATTGTTGAAACACGAGCTTCGACACAATTTACTAAAGTAGGTATTGCGTTAACAGCTCCTAGTAACTGAGTGGTATAATAGAGAACGTCTTCTGAATATTATATTATGTCGCATTAATAACTTTTAAGTAGTAATTCTTACAAAAGTCGGAATTTCATCACCGTGCATGTTGTAATATATAGTCCACTTCAAGACATATCGTTATTGCCTCGCCGAAGAGTGCCTGGTTATGTCTGGTTAACACTTAACGAAGTCGTAAATGCAGGTAAAATAACATGCCCGGCTTTAGGAAATTAATTTCTTAGCAATATGTATATTTACCTGAATGCGAGCGGTAGTTATAAGTAGCTTGTAAATTATTGTTCTACAAGTATCTTTTTAAAGCGGATAACCGTATATTTTGATGTGGACTATACCAAACGCTTGATTTGGCTTTTAAACATTCTTTTATTGCTATTATTATGGTTTTTATCAGGACTTACTTTTTACCCTGCTTTAAGTAACAAATAGCAGCATATCATGTCGATATAATTCGAAATATTTATATTAAGTAAAAGAATTCAAATGTATTATATATTTTCCACGTTTTATTGTGAAGTTAGTAAAGAATTTCTCGGTACTTTTAAATTGTTAAATAGTCTTTCGTAAACACATACACATAGATGATTTTTTGCAAACCACTGCTTTTGGAGTCGATGTAAATTCAACCGATTATAATCTTTCATATCTAAATTGACCCTATAGTAACAATGTGAAAACATGCCGATTAGTAACTATTCTACCAGCTTCAGCAACACCCTTTGTTGATTATACATATACAGGATGTCCCAAAACTCCTGGGACATAGAGCTACCACGTATTCTAGAGGTCAAAAGAAGTCGATTGGACCCAACTTTGTCATACACCAAAATGTACCGTTTGCCCGTGAGAGGAGTTCAAAGTTTACTTAAAAAATCACATTTTTGTATGCTGTTCAGAAACGTGTGAACCAATTTTAATGAAATTTGGCACCTGGGCACTTCAAAGGAGGCCACTACTTTCAGTAACGAAAGAAACCCAAAGAAAATTGGAGAAGGGTTAAAACCACCTCCACCCCCTGATAAATTTGTTCAGAATTTTTTTAAGGATGATACGATTCTATGTTTTTTTTTAAGGTGAAGACTTATTCATTGGCTTCATTTTTTGACTCTTGTAAAAACTCCGTAATTCGTATAATTTCGAAGAAAAAAAATGTTTACTCAAACACTGATAACCGATATTATTATTGCAGGTTTAATTGTATTACAAAATTTAGTTGGCCGTAGACACAAAAATAAAACAAAGGTGATAATTTTGACAGGAAACAAATTCGTAATCATCTCAGTTGATTGTTGGCAGTATAAACTTTTCAATAATTGTTCACTGTTTGTTGCTTTTGTATTCTTTTTTGTTATTGTAACCATCGTTGCTGCTTTAATTGTTGTTATTGTTGCTGCTGTTATTTTTGCCGCTATCAAATATGGATTTCCCTTTCAATGAGCAGACCGACATGTTATTAGTTCTTGGATACTGTCAAGGTAACTGCCGCGAGAGTGTCCGCGTGTATCAGGAGAGATATCCAAATCGAAGAATTCCAAATCACAAAACTTTTGCTCGTATCGAATGTCGTCTTCGAGAAACAGGAAGTTTGCAGCCAGCCAAATTTAAAACTGGAAGACCTCGACAAGCCCGAATACCCATTGTGGAAGAAGCAGTTCTTCAAAGGATTGATAACAATCCTGAGATCAGTACCAGAATATTGCAACGTGAAACTGGGATTCCAAAAAGCACTGTAAGTCGGATCCTTGCCGATCAATTAATTCGTCCGTTTCACATCCAGCCAGTTCAAGAATTATTGCCACTTGACCACGAATCACGTTTAAATTTTGCAGAAATTATTCGGGAGCGCAGAGTAGTCGACGATGGATTCCACACTAATATCTTATTTACTGATGAGTCTTGTTTTACGCGTCGTGGCATGACAAACCTACACAATGAACATATTTATGCAGATGAAAATCCACATGCTGTTAAAGCTAGACATTATCAACGAGAATGTAAAATTAATGTCTGGGTCCGAATTATCGACAATTTTTTGGTTGGACGTTCCGATTGCCTGATCGTCTGGATGGCGCTTTTTCTCCAAGAAACTTTGCCAGAGTTATTAGAAGACTTGCCCCTTAATTTGCGTCAAAACATGTTTTTCATGCACGACAGTGCACCACATCATTTTGCACGTGCCGTAAGAGAATATCTAAATGAACAATTTGCTGGTAGATGGATTGGTAGGGGACAAGAAGCACCCATTCAAAGGCCACCGCGGTCTCCATATTTAAATCCTTGTGACTTCTTAATATGGGGAGCGTTAAAAACAAAAGTATACGAGGTACAAATTAATAATGCTGAACAACTGTGGGACAGAATTCAAAATCGTGTAAACACACTACGAGAAAACGACGATGTTTTAAGAAGGGTGCATTTCAATTTTTTACGTCGTGTTGACCTCTGCATCAATGAAGGTGGACGTCACATTGAACATTTGTTGTAAAAAAGTTTTATTTTTGTGTCTATGGCCAACTAAATTTTGTAATACAATTAAACCTGCAATAATAATATCGGTTATCAGTGTTTGAGTAAACATTTTTTTTCTTCGAAACTATACGAATTACTGAGTTTTTACAAGAGTCAAAAAATGAAGCTAATGAATAAGTCTTCACCTTGAAAAAAAGATAGAATCGTATCATCATCCTTAAAAAAATTCTGAACAAATTTATCAGGGGGTGGGGGTGGTTTTAACCTTTCTCCAATTTTCTTTGAGTTTCTTTCGTTACTGAAAGTAGTGGCTTCCTTTGAAGTGCCCAGATACTAAATTTCATTAAAATTGGTTTACACGTTTCTGAACAGCATACAAAAATGTGATTTTTTAAGTAAAATTTGAACTCCTTTCACGGGCAAACGGTACATTTTGGTATATGACAAAGTTGGGTCCAATCGACTTCTTTTGACCTCTAGAATACGTGGTAGCTCTATGTCCCAGGAGTTTTGGGACACCCTGTATACATCATACATAAACAGATTGTCTTGTATCGGCTACTGCCAGTGTCGAGTTTTTGATTTCTTCCTACTATTCTTCTATTTTCTTCCTTTATACTTTTCTTACCCTTGACATTTCTTCTGCGCTGATCCAGTCCAATACCAGATTCAGGTGTGTTCCAATTTCATCGTTCCATTTCCTTCTCGGTCTGCCTCTTCCTCTCTTCCTTGGTCCTCCCATTTTCCATGCTTTCATCGCTGTCCTTGATATTGGCATTCTTACTAGGTGTCCGAACCAAAGCATGTCGTTTACTCTTATTCTCTGTTCAACCGACTTTACTCCAAGTCTTCTTCTTATTTCGTCGTTTTTCACTTTGTCTGTTAGTTTTAGACCTGGTATTCTTCTATGTATCTTCATTTCACTCGTCTGAATCCTTCTTCTTAGATTTTTATTCCACAGCTGGGAACCGTAAGTCAGGGTAGGGACATATAACGCATTAAACATTCTTACTTTTCTTCTGTTTGATATTTCTTTTTTATTTATTATCCGTTTATTTAAGGAGAAATATAATTTGGTTGTCGCTTTTATTCTTTCATCTACTTCTGCCTTTATTTTTCCATCTTCTGTCAAAAAAACACCTAGATATTTAAAGTGACTAACTTGTTCTATTTCATCTTGTTCTATTACGATCTGTATTTTTGTTTGTTTTTTTTGATATTGTCATAGCTTTTGTTTTGTCCATGTTTATTCTCAATCCGTGCTTTAGTAATTCTTCTTTCCAGATCTGTAGGTTATGTTGCAGGTCACTTTCCTTAGCCAACAGCACTATAACGTCAGCAAATGCTAGGCGATTCAGTGTTATTCTTTTCATATTGTGATATCCCCAGGTAGCTTCTTTTAATTTGCTTTTACACTCTTTCATTACATCGTCCATAACTATTGTAAACAGATAAGGACTTAAAGTTCCGCCCTGTCTTACCCTTGAGGATGTTCTAAATTTCGTGAAGTATTGTTGATAGTTCTTACATAATTGGTAGCGTTGGTATACATGTTTCTTATATACCTTACTAGTTTTCTGTCTACCTTTCTTTTATTCAGTATCCTCCAGATGTCTTTTCTACTTACCGAGTCAAATTCCTTCGATACTTGAATGAAACAGAGATACATTGTTTCGTTTGCATCCAATACCCTTTCAATTATTTGTTTAATGGTATGTACCGCATCTGTAGTTCTTCGTCCCATTCTGAACCCGTTTGGATCTTCCTCCAGATCCATTTCTACTTCTTTTTTCAGACGCTTCGATAAGATGCACTCATATATTTTCATTGCTTCGCTTAACAGTGATATACCTCGATAATTCTCACTCTTTTTTTTCACCTTCTTTGTACAGCGCAGCGGCAGTATTATTGCTGTTTCCCAGTCCTGCGGAATTTCGTTTATCTTCGCAATTTAATTCAGTAGTTCTAGCAGGAACACCTGTAACACCTATAGACTTCACCATCTCAGCACTGATCTCATCATGTCTCGGCTCTTTACCTATCTTTTATTTTCTTACGGCACTTTCAAGTACTTCTATTGTTATATTTCCGTCCCTATCTTCCTCTATGTTTGCCCCTTGCGAGGTTAGCACTACTCTATTATTTACTTCCTCGTTGTTACTATCTAACAGTTCTTTAAAATATTCTCTCCGCCTTGCCTAGATACTTTGTTATTCGTTAATAATTGTCCATTTTTGTCTTTAATATAATTGATCTCGTTGCTATTTTTCATCTTTAAGTTTTGTACTGTTCTGTAGAATAGTTTTTGGTTGCTATTAAAGTTCTCTTCCATTTTTAAACCAACGTTCTTCCAGGCTTTTCGGTTGGCTTTGAGCACACTATCTTTGACCTTTTTCCTATATTTTTTGTACCCCTCATAACATTCTACAGTTTGCTACCTTAGGTATTTTTTCCAAGCTTCCTTTTTATTTTTTTAACTTGCTTATTTTCCTCTGTCCACCAATCTGTTTGTTTCCGGTTTCGATTTTCAACTGTTGTTCCACAAGTTTCTTCTGTACATTCAATTAAGTTGTTTCTATATATTTCCCACATTTCTTGTACCTCTAATTCGTTCGTTCCCTCACCGCACCTTTTAGTCTTTCTTGCAAACAGGCTTTATATTTTTCTTGTATATCTTTCACTCTTAGTTTAAATATTCTAATTTTTCTTACCGATTTGCTTTATATTCTCTTCTTATTACAGTTCACTTTTTGTTTTACTTCCATTTTCGTCCTACCAGATAGTGGTCACTCCCAATCTCTGCACCCCTTTTTACTCTTGTGTCTCTTGCGTTTTCCATTACCGCTTCCGACACCACTACCTAATCTATAATGGATTTTTCGTCTCTACTTTTAAGAACTCTCGTGTATTTATGCGCATCCCTGGGTTTAAATTTTGTATTTGTGATTATTATTTTATTTTCCATACAGAATTCCAGCAATTATCTACCATTTCTGGAAATTACTTCCTCACCACTTAACACTTACTTAATAGATACAATTAGAGAGATTTGAGGACAAAATGAAGATAATTCAAAATAAGAAGAAACTAAAAAATAAAAGAGAAGTAAAGATATTTATTAACA
>JABXWE010102502.1:0-37219 GCA_014611495.1 Limonius californicus
AGCCTCCCGTTAAAGCACACAAAATTTTGTGAAGAAATATCAATTCGTTCAAAAGTTAGTCCCCTCCCTCCTTGGTAGAACATTTTACGACTGTTCTCTTACAGTAATTTAAAAAATGAAAGGGCAAAAGTTGTCATCACCCTCCATCGTAACAAATTTGCCAGACATCCAAGGCACCCTATTCGTTATGTATTATGATTTCCAGTTTGCTTATATCGTTGCGTTTCTCCAAATATTTGATCTCTTGATACCGGCAGGTAATTTAAATAAAGCTACATTTTTGTAATCATCGGAAACACTTTAAATGGCACATTTGATACTGCTAATAAAACACGTCAATTTCGTCGCTATTCGATTCGGTATATGACAAACGGCACTTTGATCACTCAATTTCATTTTAGATTGTCAGTTATTAAATCTATGAAAAACAAATAATTAAACTGCCTAATATTATATTTAAAAGGAGTTCTTTTAATGTCAATGTAACTAGTCACAGTCTTAAGTGTATAATCGTGTCCATACGCCAACTGACTAAGCCCGTTAATCTACGAATCACCTAGTTACGTCGTGCATTAACTGAAATCAAAGCCTTAGCGGTAACATATTCACAGAACAAATTGATTCTAGTGACGTAAATGTTCCAACTATCCTCTATTATTACTGCAACTTGTACTCACACAAATTGTAAAACTATCCGAAGTAACCAAAAATGTTACTTTACAGAAAAAGTAATTTTGCCAGCACATTGGGATGCAATCTCATAAAATTTTTGAATTCCGTTACATAAATATCTTATCAGATAGTGAAAAACTAACATAACTTATTAGAAAAACGTTTCGTGTCACAGAAACAAATACATTTTTTAATACGTAAAAATGTTACATAATCTGTTTTACTTTAGTCTTGAAAATTTCGGGAATATAATACTCAAGTAAAATTTAAAAAAACCTTCAATACCTACACTGCTTCCATCTCATTTCGCAAGGAATTTGAATTTCAGTTACACTTTTTTAAATTACTTTTGTAATAGTAAACGACTTATACATCAAAAAGTAAGTACAAAAAGTAATACTGGTACCAGGTAACAGAGGTAAAGCTTTTATTTTCATAAAAAATTATTTAGTTTCTTTGGCCGTTACGAACTATTCGTGTAGATTATTGTTTAAAATCACAAAAATCTCAGAAAGCCTCGCACAATTTCCAAGAAGTAGTAGTGGAAGAATGGTTGTTTTCGCCTTCATCCAATTCCATTAATTCATCATCACTTCCATCACTAGCAGCCAGATCATCAGATTCAATTTCATGTCCATGATTGTTTTCAAGAATAATTCGCAATTTTTGATTTACTATATTGGTCCCTACTTCTTGTCCATTTACTGCAATGGGGCAACATTCAAATGCTCTTTAAATTGATTTTGACTGGATTGTACTACAGGCAGATATATCCATTTCAACAATCTTCTGGTAAGATGGTCCTTTTCTATATCCTTTTGGAGTAAATTCAGCAGCTTCTTCTCTTACATAATTCTCCCATTCCTTTCTCATAGCAGCTTTGAAACTGGAATTTATGGCAACATCTAGGGGCTCCGTGTAGTGCTTTGTCTTTTCTGGAAGTATTACTGCCCTTGAACCATATTTTTACAAAGGTATTCCATAAAAATCCTAATAATAATTACTGATGCAATACTAAAATAAGATCCTCTTTTGCAGAAAACAGTATCCATCTAGATCTTCAGTAGATTTGTGTCCATTGACCGCTTCTGTTTACAGCAACAACTGTTTTACCACTGGGGATTGGTACTTTGGGAATTTTCTTTGAGCCACGAAAAATAATCATAGGTGGGAGCATGCATTCATCGAATGATATTGTCAAGCAGCCAGTGTATCGATTTTTTCTGAACCCTGTATCTGCACCATCAACAGTTTTGCTCCCAACAAAGTGAAGAGTGCAATCTCTTGCCATGTCAAACTAACATGAAGTTTCATTCATATTAAAAACACGATCATTAGATGACACTCTATTCTCCTTTAATTGTGACATTTATCATGATATTGAAAAAAAACAGGAGTAATCTCGAATTTAAATTTTGTTATTTTTGAACCGTAGGAAAGAGGTTATCTCGGCACTGAAAATACGTCTTTCCCCAACCGTAACTCAAAAGTGAATGTACAATTATTTTATCGAATTGAATAGCTTAATTTTACTTAACAACCAATCAAATTACAAGGATTATGACAGATGGGAAAACTGTCAAACTGTCAAATTTTATTTTTAAACATTAGGATTATTACTTTACACGACATTATACCGCGACTTCAGCTCTACATTCAATGTCTTGAGAGTTTTCCTCATCTTTTGACATACCATTAACCCCATACTTTTTCCCCAACTCTTGCAAATGAACCGAACGCTGCTTTAACATACTCTAAACAATTTTTTCCTAAATGAGCAGTCTCTGCCACTCCTAAATTGACTCCTACTACATAATCACATCCAAGAAATCAAGTGTCATACTGCTAAAGATACAATTCCAAACCCTAAATATCACATTTATAAGTTGACACTTAGATTTTCAGAATGTGATAGGCCCCTTTTAAGATTGAATGTAACCACTAAATAAACGTAACAAAACATACCTCGGAGACCAAACTCCACATTTCACGTTATATGCCCCACGTTCAATCATGTGTTGAACTAATGGCACTTATGCTCAATTAGCATTTAAGGTCCCCACTATCATATCACAGCAATATGAATTAAAGTCTTATTTTAACTGCCTTTCTTAAGTCGATTACTATTTTTATTATTTCCAAAGGTTAATTTATGGGAGGTCACTTTTTCGAAACTTTCGAAAAGGAACGCTTGACAAGCATGTTTAGTCTTTAGCGCCGATCGAAAACAGTTCTTAGATCCTTTGTCTGCAAAATAGCCTTGGAAATCCTACGCTTCCCGGAAGTTCCACGAGGAATGTATTGTTCTAGAATTCTTGCAACTTATTTCGTCATATGGTGAAATATTCCAGCTGCTTGATACTGCAGGGTGTATTATCGTATAACTGTTATCACCATAGGGTGAACAGAAAGAAATACGCTGGATTTAACCCCTGGAAGGCAATTCATTGCGAATTTGCTTATCGCTTATGCGGATTAAGATCGAACCCCATTTCGTTCCTGACGGTAAAAATTCTCGGTAAGAACTCTCGAAATTTCCCGGAAAACGTCTTGGCGATTGCTGATGCAATCCTGATCCAGCCTTCAGTGGCATGCCTACGGTTATTTTTGTCTGATTCCCGAAGAACCTACGACCACCCCAGTTGTGCGTCTCTCTCTACTCCCTACCTGAGGTAAAAATTGTTAATTGTGTTGCTGTGAAAACTTGTTTCGAGATTCATTTTATTGGTTTAAAGTGCTAAACCCCTTTTTTTGATGTAACGCAAAGCGACCTTCAGTCGCTAGTTGCCATTATTTGTTAATTGTAAAGTGTAATTGTAAATTGAAATTTTTGTAAACTCAAACGTCGCTGGCTGCGCACATCTGTGTGTTCAATGAAGTAAATATCGTAAGCCAGTGGCGGCAAGCTCTTTGGTTCGAACGCCCTAACTTCCCTATTGTTCATCTACAGTTAGTACCATTTTGATTGTATTTTTTTTGTATTATGTATTACCAGGTGCAAACAATAGAGTTATATTTGTCTTCAAATGCACCATATCTTTTATTTCTGCGTATTGTGAATGAACTTTGTAAACTTTACATACAGAAGGAGGCACAATAAAGGTGAGTCCGATTCCCTTAAGCTGCTGGTTTTTCGGCCTTCTCGAGAACCTGCAATCAGCTGTGATTTTGAAGGTGGCGCCCACTAATTTTGACTTACTCTGTACACAATCACGTTTGATTTTCTTCCCTTAAGGGTTTCACGTGAACCACACCTACTCCTCTGAGCTAAGCCGAAAGCACGTACATCCTTGCTGTTACAGGTCGACGAAAAAGCTTGTATGGCCCGTAACACTTTACAATGTACTATTAACCTCTTGTAAATAAATAAAAAAAAATAAAACGATAGCAACATATTAAAATAAGGGGTGCTACATCACGGAAAGTTGATTTATCTCAATGATTGATTGGTTAAATAATTTACGTTACGTTAGTCAAAAATTATTTCTTATTTTATTTTACAGAAACTACTATGCCAGGCGTGCCCACTAGTCAACGTGTTGAGTTAGTATGAAATTTAAAATATTAAACAATATGGTAAAAATGTATATAGTTTTTTTTAAGTTACATACTTCGCACAATTCAAAAGATTTAATTTAAAATTTGTCATATTTGTATTGAATATGCTTGTAGCAGTCTGAAAATGTTAAACCTAGAATTTTGAAATATATTCATTTTCTGAAACCCAACTAACGATTTTTAATAGCGATCTTCCACGTCCCGTAAACTTACATATTATGCTTAATTAGAAATCATATGCCCCTACAAATCCAATATATTTTTGTTAGTAACCGGAAATGAAAATTAGACATGCTCTTTCGGAACTCCTTAAACTGTACTCTTAGCTGAGTTTCTGAGCACTTTATTGTACTAACAGTAATAAAGTATGGCGAACGAAGCTTTTAGTTGTAACATGAGAATTAATTTGAATGACGTTGAACCAAATAAATTTCTAATCTACTGGGGATTGCGCTGGAGATCCAATATTATGCATAGTTGCCCTGAGGTCGAAGGGGCCGACAATTGATTATCGATCAGGTTGATGACATGTCCTGGGTGGATGCATTGTTTGTCGATGTGCTTACCTTCTTACAGAAAGATGTAAAGCTGTGGCTCACGGGCATACAAATTACGGAGGCGTTATCAAGTTCATGGCTGTTTTCATATAATCGTATCTCTGTAATCAACCAATTAACAATTATATTTGTTTTTTAATTTTTAATGTAATTCTGTAGAGCCGCTCTTATTGGCCTGAAAGAATATGTTTTACGATATTTTATTCTTATTAAAACGTGCTATTCTGTGCTAGTCACTCCTTGAAATACCCTTTCCAATTCCCAAAAATGTAGGTTTAGACATTTTACAATCAAAAGAATACAACAAATACAGGGCGTAATTCACGAGCTTAGCTAGTTTTCTCTCAAATTTTCTTGCCGTATTAAAGGCTTCAGAAAGTAGAAAATATTATACCAGTATATCGCTATGATATCATTGAGTGATCCCAACGGGGTTTCGTGCTAGATATTTGCACGTTAGAAATCCGTCAGTATTTTGTAAAAGGGATGTAGCTGATTTATCGGAAACTTTGAACGTCGTGCCTAGGGTTAGTTGTATGCTAATTGTAAATAGACGAGTGTTAGTTTAAGTTACACAAGGAAAAGCGGTTCGGTAAATATTTGACTATACCAGCAGCTTCAACAACGTCTGAGTTAGAAATCATTTGAAGCAGCTTAACAAATAGAAGTGTAATGTGTTGCGCAGTTGTTTTAACCACTAAAACTACGAAAACTTTATAATATTTTCATATTAGAAATTGCATATTAATCCATCGTATGAATTAGGAATAGATTTCGGTTCAGAAGGGTAGGTAACACCGAAAACGTGGCCACAAAAATATATTTGAATAAAAGTCATGGAGAAGGGGAAACCACAAGGAAAACATAACCAAATAAAAATAGTTGGGTAAAAGAAAGAAAAAACAGAGAAAAAGACAGTAATATATTACAACGAAAAATGGCAAAAAGTGATGTAGATTATTTAACTTACGAATTTTGTTTTATTTTATCATCCTGTTTAATTTACAATCTATACAATGTACATTTAGCAAATGGTATAACAATAGATAACATGTAGAAGATTGCTCAGTGGCAAACTCCTGTAACAAATGGATTATGTTCGTTGTGTGTTTTAGAACAACATACTTACATACTAAATCTTAAACTAAAACTAGCATACGACATGCATATTAAAATCTGGTAGAAAGATCGTTGGTTAGGTGTCGTTGCAACCTTCTGTTGACTATGGGCTGATTTAGAAGACTCACTTCTAGGTCTTTGGGATGTGCATGTAGTCGAGCACTGTACTGGAAACTATATTGTCGTATTTCCTCTTTGGCCGTTGGGATCTGGAGGTCTCTTCTGATAACTGCATTGGACACAAACCAAGGCGCGTTCACTATCATTCTCAACACTTTCGCTTGAAAACGCTCAAGTATTTCTATGTTGGATGTATATGCTGTGCCCCAGAGTAGCATCCCGTGTGACCAAATTGGGTTTAGTATAACTTTGTAAATCATCAGTTGTTTTCAAACTTATCAAGTTTGGAGGTACGTCCAAGGAGCCAATAGATCTTGGAGAGAGCAAGTCCTAGCTGTTTACGTTTAGTAAAGATGCGTTTTCTACAGGTGAGCCTTCTATCCATATATAGCCCAAGATATTTGGCTTCTTCTTGGTGAGGCAGCTATTGAATATTTAACTGAACAGGGGGCATGTTTCCCTTCGTGTGGTATACGTCACATGGATACACTTAGTTCCATTTGTTTTTATTCACTATTTCTTTTACCATATTTGTAGTAAAGTTAGATTGGTTTGCAATATTTGAGAAGCAATAACTGAATCAGTGTCAGAAGCTAGGACTGCTGTGTCATCTGCAAAGGTTGCTGTAACGGCATTTGCTGTTGTAGGTAAGTCTGCTGTGTATAACAGATAGAGCGGAGGTCCTAGGACACTACCTTGCGGCACTCCAGCATTTCTGGAGTAGAGTTCTGCATGCTAAGTATCAAACTTGACCAGAAAACGTCTGGCATGGAGATAGGACTTAAGGACAATGAAATAGTTTATAGGGAGAAGGATATGTAACTTGAATAAAAGGTCAATGTGCCACACTTTATCAAAGGTCTGAGATATATCCAAAAACGCTGCGGAGCGGTATTGCTTGTTTTCATAGCTTTCATTAATCTTTTGTATGGCACGATGGATTTGTTTAACAGTGCATCTGTGTAAATCCAAATTGGTGCTCAGGGATTGATTCGTTGTTTGATGATGATGACGATCTGAAAGAGCGAGATCTAGGACGCGGTTTTCCAAGCATCTTTATGCACTTAGGCCACATTTGGCCCATTGTACACCCTAACTAAGAATTTTGCCTATCTGGGGTAATTTCAACTCCAGTAATGATTTTTAACGTGTCACACATCGCAGTGGCACGGGACCTACAGCTTACTTCTTATCCAACAGAAGGCGCATTTTCAGATTTCTCCCCGCTAGAAAAATCTCACCGGCCTCAGCCAGGTTCGATCCCGCGTCCCTCGGATCTAAAAGCAAACGCGCTAACCACTAGACCACCGAGGCCGATTGATTCGTTGTTTAGTAATAGCTTTTCAAAAATTTGGAAAGCTACGGGCAAAAGGCTTATGGGTGGATAGGATTTTAAGTGATCAGGTGGTTTTCCGGGTTTGAGGATAAGAATAATCTGCGCTACTTTCCACTGCGCCGGGAAGTACCCAATGTGCAAAACAGCATTGTAGAGTTGTGTGAGATACCTTCCGTGGTAGGTAGTTCCTTGAGTATTCTTCCTGTTAGTAGAACATATCTCGGTGCTTTTTCTGGGTGTAGAGTTGCAATAACTTTCTGTACATCGGCGATTTTAAAACGTTGAACTGGCAAATCGAGTTGAAATGGCGCTTCTAGTATTCGGATTAACTCATTTTCTTCTTCTGGTTGATTTCCTGAAGGATGTGGTTGGAAAACCTCTGTTAGGTGTTCTGCAAATGCACGCTCTTTTTCTAGTTTGCTTCTTACCCAGGTTCGCTGGAGTGTTTTGATAGGTGGGGAAAACTTAGGAGTAAACGTATATTTTTGTCGTAAAGTGTGAGTGTAGGACATTCCGCCATCTTCATTTCGGCAGCTCTTTAGGCGTCGCTCTTTCGTTATTGAGCATTTTACAGTCAATTTTTATGAACTATTTCGCTGGTAAAATATAAGGTTTTCTTTGTCATAATTATATTAATTAATGTTTGAAATGATATTCTATAGTTTAGTGTTGTCTGTTCAATATGATGCTAAATAGTAGTAATTTCGAAAATCCTATTGTTTATTATTTATTTATTGGGAAATTATATATTGTTCTGGGATAAATAAAAAACTTTAGGAAACCTCTTACCACCACAATATTTGGAACACATAAATACGTACTGTGGCAACTAAGCTGCCATCTTCCGTAGGAACTTAGATTAAGTAAAGTAACTTTGCTAAGGAATACTTCTGGGGTTAAATTCTTCACCAAGTTAACAATGGAAGTGCAATGTATTGAAGGTATTCCTCAGCCAAGTTATTTTAGTTAGTCCAAGTTCCTACTGAACTTAGTTTCCTAAATACCTATTTAGGTGTTCTAAATACCATGGTGGCAAGAGATTTTCCAAAGTTTTACATACTTAATTGCAGGAAGATATACGTAGTTTACCCTCCACTAACAATTTACAAACCGTGGACTAGAAGCATGGATTTCAACTTCCAACACAAAAGATTCGGCTTTTTAACGACTGTTCTCTTCCACAAACCCGTGGCACGGGGTATTCTGCCTTGTAAATCTTTTCTGGAGTAGAAGTTCGAAGTCCACGTTACCTTGCAGGTCCTCTGTGTGACCAATGCCGCAACTAAAAAATGACATAATATTTTCAAAATACCGAACAAATAAAGCATACAACAATAGTTATTTATTGTATAAGTGTTTTAGATAGCGTTTTATCCACGCAAGAAAGTTTAAACTCGAGACCGAAGTTCGAGAGTTTAATTTTCTTGAGTGGATAAAACGCAACTAAAACACGAATGCTATACAACGTTTTATCCACAATCACGGTCATTTAGATTCAGATTTCATCAAAAAATGATTTGATATTTCGCTCTGACTAACGTCAAAAATTATTGAAATTATTTAAAAAAAACTTTGGAAGGCGTTGAATGGTTGCTAAGGTGATGAATGGTTGTTGATGAATGGTTGTTCTTTAGTTTCGATTGTTTATCGACTCCATTTGTGAAGTTGGTGAAAAATGCAAGAAAGCGATTTTGTTCCTGAGAAAATCAAAAAGGAAGCTAAAAATGCAATTCTCCAATTATTGCCTCTGAAGTCCAGGCAACATTATGAAAAAGTATTTTCCGAATTTAATGAATGGAAAGAAAAACGGGGCGTAAGGACAATAAATGAGGAAGTTCTGCTATCGTATTTCTTTAATTTGAAGAAGAAGTATGCAATTTCATTCATTTGGTCGAAGTACTCGATGCTGAAGGCCGCTATGAAGGTCCATAAAAACACAGACATTGGAAAATATAGTAAGCTCACTGCCTATCTGAAGAGTGAGTCGAGAGGGTATAAAGCGAAGAAAGCTGCGGTATTGGAAAGAGTACACGTGGAAGAATTTTTGACAAGGGCTTGCGATGAAGAATATTTGATGATTAAGGTAATATCTCTTAACCTTTTAGACATTGTAGATAATAAACTTTGAAATATTTTAGGTTGCACTAATAATGGGGTTGTCTGGTGCCTGTCGTTGCTATGAATTGACGAATTTGAAAATTAATGATGTAGAAGACAGGGGCGCATATCTGCTTGTTTCTATACCAGATACCAAGACCGCCGTCTCACAAAAATTTACAATTATGGAAGAAGGATTCTTTATCAATACTGTGGAGACGTGTAGAAAATACATGTCCTTACGTCCGAAGAAGTTATCCAACGACAGATTCTTTTTACGATACTCTAATCAAAAATGTACTTCACAACCTGTTGGAATCAACACGTTGTCGAAAGTTCCTTCAAGAGTTGCTTCATTTTTGAATCTGGCAAACGCAGAAGTTTATAGCGGCCATTGCATGAGGCGCACTTCAACAACTTTACTGGCTAATAAAGGTGCTGACCTTACAACAATTAAACGACATGGTGGGTGGAGAAGTTCCGCTATAGCAGAAAGTTATATCGAGGATTCTGTATCTAATAAGCTTGATATCGCAAGGAAAATCCAAGGTACTCCTGGTACTAGTCGTTCCTTACAAGAGGAGACATCCATTGTTTCTACAGATTAATCAAAAACTTCGACAAGCACTATGCGTTCTGAAACCGATGACAACTACAAGCTTGTTATTAATGGAAACGAAGTGAAATATGATAAAATAGAGAAGGAAATTTCTATTAATGTAAATGTTAATGTTAATATTAATAAAAAATAAAATGTAATTGATTTAAGATTGTATTTTTCATTATTCCACTAGTGGATAAAGTGGTACTTTATATGCTTCACAAGTGTGGATAAATCTCCAGTTATAATGTGATTGTGGATAAAAGAATATATCTATAGATCTTGGGACAAAATTGATCAATGGACTACATTGCACTTTACAAGGACTATGGGACACAGGATTTGAACAACATTTTGCGGAAGCAGAAAAATTAGCTTCGGCAATGAATGTGGATATTGGATTTTCTAAACAACGTAATAGGCGAGTTAAAGAAGGAAATAGTATGAATCCTGAAGATTTGTTTAGAATACAAATGGACAGTGTTTTTGATGTTCTACTAGCTGAAACAGCCCGGCGTTATGAACAAATGAAAATTATATATGACGAGTTTTCTTTACTTTTTGGCTCGTCTTTAGAAGCAATGAGCTTTCCAGATTTACAAAAGCGACCGCCGATCTGTCGATAAAATACAACAAAGATTTGGATAGTCACGAACTCAGTTGTGAAATTCAAAGTTTTAAATTTGAAATTTTTGGAATGATTGAAAACATTAAATCTGCAACTCCCCTTCATATATTAGAGGCCATTTATGACTTTGAATTAGTCGAGTCATATCAAAATATCGTTGTTACCCTACGGATATTTCTTACTCTTCCCCTTTCTACTGCTTCGTGTGAGAGGAGTATTAGCAAATTAAAGTTAATTAACACTCAATTAAGATCAACCATCTATCAATAATATCGATTGAATAGAATATTGCCAAAGATATTAATTTTAATGAATTAATTGATGAATTCGCCGAAATGAAGGCTAGAAGAGTTCAATTAAAATAAATTTTAAATCTATATTCATAAAATTGGAGATTCTATCTGTTTTTTTTTTTGACCACGTATTCGGTTTCTACACGTTTCAGACGATTATGAAACAATATCCGCAAATGAAATCAATTTCTGTCTGTTTCTGTATGCCATTTAAATATACAATTAAATATGACAATTAAAATGTTTTGTGTGAGTGTTTTATCAAGATTCGTATAAATCATTAGAAAATAGCAGTTCAAAACTATTGTTTTAGGGCCAAACGTTGCTGGTGCCAGTCAAACATTCACAAAGTTAAGCAACACCGGCTCGGGTCACTACTAGAATAGGTGACCCGTTTCGTGGCATAACAAACACGATTCGCTGTACTTCGGAGGGCCGTAGGTCCCGGTTACCTCTACGGTGACACTAGGCTGTACCTACTACGATCGTATGATACATTATTATTATTTCCATAATTGAGTAAGAAATAAAAATGTGTCATTTTTTAAGTCACCGTTTATTAAAACCAACAATTTTTTAAATAATATTAATGTTGATGACGTGATCTTATTTAATGATATTATTGAAAATTCTTTAATTAAATACTAATGAGGGTCAGATTCAAGAAACTAATAAAATTTATTGCATTTACTATCTGACAATGGTCAAGTTTAAATATAAATCCTTGTTTGCTTCGATTCAATTACACCCAGTGTAATTTTAGTAATAAAAGTTTTCGAACTTCTTATGATTTTTGTTCATGTTTTAATTTTAGAATTTGGTCGACATTCATATCAGTTGTGGAGTTTACAATGTTTACAAACTGAGAAAAGATTTTTGATATAGTTGGCTATTGATATTTACAACTCAGCAAAAAATGTGATAGGTATTAAGGATCAAGTAACCGAATCGAACCCCTACAATTATAATTTTGAAATATACACAGAGACCCTAGTTATGTAAAAGACATTCCCAAAATTGGTGGCACTGCAACTTAAAAAAATTGAATATTAAACTCAGAATGTAAATATTTTATATACCATCAGTCAGATTGCATAATATCGTAATAAATAAAATACTACCAGTGTGGGTATTGTGATTGCAATAATTTTCAAGTTTATATTTTAAATTTCCGAATGTAGACGAGTCTGGTTAACTCGGCCAATGTTTAATCGGGACAGGCAGTTATTTAGGCCAAATCTTAAAGAACAGAATACAAATCAATTAAATAACAGCAATTTCCATCGCTTATATGTAGAAACAGAACAGTTTAATATGTATTCTATACGAAATGCAGAGGGATAACAGCACTTAAAACGCGTTTGCTGTGGACGCTACGCCAGGGATTCACAGGTAGACATTGTTAGGCGTGGTGGAGTATGATGGAGTTAACGTATATTCAGCAACAGCTACACTAAGCTACGCCGCCGAGCGTATGCAACGTACAGTACTATGGTAGAGTCGCTTTTTCACAATTGTATTTAAAAATTGTAACCCTTGTCAAGATGCCAAGAAATTCTTTAACACTTTCAAGTAAACTTGCTTTGCTGGAAAAAATAGAAGCCAGCCACGTAACACAAGTCATGTTCGGCTCGCTGCATATTATTTTTCTATTATTAATAGTTTTGTTCAAGAATATACTTTTTTACCCATTCATTCATACTACCGTTCCTCCCCCCCCCCCGAAACCGCCTTCGCATTACTTCAGGGGGGTGTGGGCGTCCGTTACATACGAGGTCGGACAAATATGAAACAGGATTGGCACTACTGCGGACTCTACAAGAAACTGACTGTTTCCAAATCATATCCAAATTGCAGCTGGAACTTTCGTCTATACATAGCTAAAACGGCATCCTGTCAGAACTTGCGTGGTAGGCTGTGCATGCGACTGAACAAGTTAGTGCAGCTGTCACATGTGACACAAGTCAAACATGAAACAGAGTGCGTACATTAAGTTTTGTTTCAAATTGGAGAAAACGGCCACGGAGACATTCGAGATGTTGAAAACCGTGTACGGCGATGACGCCATGTCCCGTACTCGCGTTTCGAGTGGTTTGCCAGATTTCGTGAAGGTCGGCAGGACCTTCACGATGATCAGAAGCCGGGTCGTCCGATCACAACGAGAAACCCCGTAACGATCGGAAAAGTCCGACAACTTGTGGCGGCTGATCGACGACTGATACTGAGAATGATGAGCAGGAGCTGAGTATTAGCCGTGAAACCATTAGAACCATTTTGGAGAAGGATTTGAAGAAAAGTAAGGACTGTGCAAAATTTGTCCCGCGCAATTTGACTGCTGAGCAAAAAGAGCATCGAGTGGACACCTCCCGCGACTTCATTGCAACAGCCAACAGTGACCCAAATTTTCTGGATTCAATTGTTACCGGTGACGAGTCGTGGTGCTTCCAGTACGATCCAGAAAGCAAGAGACAAAGCATGGAATGGCGATCGAAGACGTCTCCCAGGCCAAAGAAATTCCGTCTCCAAAAATCGAAAGTGAAGACTATGCTGATCACTTTCTTCGACAGTCAAGGCGTCATTCACAAAGAATTTGTGCCACCGGGTGTCACCGTCACTAGCCTGTACTACAAGGGTGTCATGAAGCGTTTACTAAAACGCATTCGACGTGTGCGACCGCATTTGGCAGCCTCCGGCAAGTGGCACCTTTTACACGTCAATGCCCCTCTGCATTCTGCCTTGATTGTGAAGACGTTTTTGGCGACATGAAATGTCCCAGCCGTAGAACATCCTCCCTATTCGCCGGATCTGTCTCCAGCGGACATGCTGTTGCCTCAGCTGAAATTGACCCTCAAGGTAAGGCGCTTTAACGACGTGGAAGACATTCAACGGAATGTTACCGCCGAACTAAACGCACTTCCTCGCAACAAGTTTAAGCAGGCTTTCCGCGACTTGTATCGTCGATGTCAACGGTGCGTAGAAGTCGAGGGAGATTACGTCGAAGGACGCTAGAGGTATTTTCACCTATGGCTACCTCACATGCTTTGTATTTGATCAATCCCGTTATATATTTGACCGACCTCGTACTATCCATTCATGCAACATGCACCCTAAACATAACTGAGTAAAATACGGTCATCGCCTCAGCCGGGGTTCGACTACGCAACCGATCGGTCGCATTTCGCTGTGACCTCGAGTGTCAGCGCGGACTCGCACTGTTCCACCGAGGTTCCTTTTCAAGAATACACTAAAATCTGAAAAAACACCCATTCTTTAATATTGTGTGGAATTTGGTATATTTGGGACTGCCGCTTAATTGGGTCAAAACGTTCTAGTCCCAATGTGTCCCAATTAAGCGGAATCGGCTGTGCGCGGTTGTTTAAAAATGTTGATCTGTGTGTGAAATGCGACATATAATATAGAAACTATCAAGCTGATTGCAATTATATTTAAAATAACCGAGAACAATAATAATCGATCGGCCCGAACAGTTTCTCATAACTATGCGGAAACGAAATCTGGAACTGGACAGGTTTTTTGTTAAGAATTATTTTATTAAATAATTTTTAAATCGAACGCGGGGAATTCTCGCTGCAATTTTATTTTAAATAAAATGCGATTTCATTAAACCAAAAGCTTTAAAAATAAACCGCTACAATTTATTGTGCTGTTGGCTTTACGACTAGTTTGTCCAACAACCGGTCATCCAATTACTAACATTTTAGATCCTTTACAAACTATTGCATGGCAGCATTTTAATAGAGACAAGATTGTTAAAAATAAAAACTACCGTCAATGGGACAAGCTGCTATAATTAAAAAAAGGATTTTCAAGATTTCGTCCGTTACCTGATAAAAGGAAAAACGGCTAATTGGTATGTAATTTCTGAACATGTATGAGAATGTCATGATTGAGATCACTGAGGCCTTATTACTATAACGGGTTTTCAATAAGTCTTTGAATCCTAAGTGGCTGTGGATTATAAAGCGCATGTCTATACTATCCCAAACTTTAAAATGTAATATACTCAGGAACGGGAAACATTTATAGTGAAATCTTCTTTTCTCCGTGGTCAACGGAATGAAATCGGAAACTAGAATTCGTCCATGAATGCTTGTAAACTAGAATTTCGACAAAAATTTCCAAATTTCTTGGTAAATAGTAGCAACTTTTCCGTTGAAGCTTTGAGAATAGTAACGCGTTTCGAAGAACAGGTATTGTAAATCACAGACCAACAACACATCAACTGCAAATGCTGTCCAGGCAGAGCTGACAATTTCAGTACGATGGCTATCTTAACAATTAGATTTAAGCATAGGAGGCCTGAACATAGAAATAAATGACGCAATTAAAGAAACGGAAAAGAGGCGCAGAACCAGAACAAATAACTAAAAGAGACAAAGATGAGAAATTGTTATGTTTATTTGACATTGTGATACTCTGTCGAGATTAGAGTCGTACTCTAATTGCCGCTTCATAGGAATTAAAAACGTTATTTTAATTGCCGTTTGTATATTAACAGTTTTGGTTATTTTGTTGTTCTTAAAGATTGAGTTATGACGAGGCCAATTACGAGGTTTCCCTTTGTAGGCTAGATTTGCCGTTCAAAAACAGTTCTTGGGATTCTGTGTTGACCCTGAAGTCGTCACACGGGGGGGATGCAGGTTTGCGTTGCGAGAGTTCTTCAGTCAATTTTACATTTCCGATGGCTCCGGTCGCTCATTCCATCTACGGGGGGCTGTAAATAAGTCGAGTGCTGCAGGGGCGACTTGGGTTTTTTGATGGGTGTCCATCATCTGTGATTTTCGTTTTGCTGTTTTACCGTGGGGTGAAAACAGAACTATCAACAAGTGTCGGATTTTAGAAACACACTGGATTTTACCCCTGTAAAGGGAATTCATTGCTAATTCGCGAATCGTTTTTGGCGGATTAATATCGAGCCCAGTTCCTGTCCCTCTGCTATAACCGTCGGTGCGACGAACGCATCGAAGTTTTGGGCCCTTGATGTTGACTCCATTCCGTCTAGTCTTCAGGGGCGTGCCTGCGGATTTTTCCCGCATCTGGTTAACGACATTGTGCCCGACTCCGTCGCGCTATTCAAGGTACAGAACTAAGTTTTGTGTGTTGTGAAAAGAAACCTGCTACGCGCTAACTTGCAAAATTCAACGTAATTGAACCTTTTTTAATAAACAAGAAGCGACCTTCAGTCACCGATTGTCTTTGTTTGTACTACAAAGTGTAAAGAGTAATTTTTATATATACTGTGTTTTTCCTGTAAGCTCCGGCGTCGTTGGCCACGTAGGTGTTCGGAAAAAGGTAAATGACGTACGCCAGCGGCGACGAGTTTTTTTTTTTCTTGAACGTTCAAACCAACAGTTGGTATTATTAAACTACGAAAGCATCATTTGCTATCCATTTTTTTTATTGTGTCATTTCTAATAGTTTGATTATATGTGTTTTAAAATTTACTGTCTCTTTTATTATGGTGCATTCTGTATTTGTGTTTGCATGAATTTTGCAAGCTTTATAAACAGGACGGAGGCACAATAAAGTGAGTCCGATTCCCGTAAGCTGCTGGCCCCTCGGCCTTCCACGAAGACCTACAATCAGCTGTGATTTGGAAGGTGGCGCTCACTAATTTTACCCACTCTATACACCACCAGGAAGATTTCCTCCCATAAGCGATTTCCGTGAACTCCCCCTACTCCTCTGAGCTAAGCTGCTGGCCTTTTTCCACCTATCCAAATATCCAGGATGATAGAAGAGAACAAGAGCTTAAAAATATTGGGAAGGAAATTAGCTATAGGCAAAAGAAACATCTGCAGATTAACTAACAAAGAAGGCATAACCGAAACAAGCAAAGACGGCATTCTTAAAATTACCGAAGACTTCTACGCAGAGCTATATAAACGTAACCTAGAACCCATTGGAAACCACAGATACCAAAAATCCAAAATGAGGGATCAGAAGGCATTCCAGGCATAAAGATTGATGAAATCACGGCAGCCCTCTCAGAAATGAAAAACTACAAGTCACCAAGAAATGAAAATGCAGTAAGCAAGTCCAACAAAGAGGGAGGTACGACATTAATACGTATAATGCAAAATCTACTCAATACATGTCTTCTGAAAGGTACAACCCCCTCCCAATGAAACAATGCTGTCACCGTCGTATTGCACAAAAAGGGAAATATTGCAGATTTGAAGAATTATCGACCTATCAGCCTGGTGTTTTATGTATACAAGGTGTTTATGAAAATCATAGCAAAACGGCTAACACAAAAATTAGACAACTATCAACTCTGCGAGCAGGCTGGATTCCGCAAAGGATATGGAACGAACCACCATCTGCAAGTCATAAAAACTCAAATAGAAAAATGTGTGGAATACAACAAACACCTCGTGCTAATCTGTGTAGACTATTCAAAGGCGTTCGACACTACAGATCAGCACAAAATGTTACAAGCTCTAATAAAATGTCGAATTGAGCACCGCTACATCTTGTTACGGGTCAAAACGAGCTTGTTCGTCGACCCGCAACAGGAAAGATGGAAATGCCTTCGGCTTAGCTCAGAGGAGTAGGTGTGGTTCACGAGAAACGTTTAAGGGACGGAAATCAAATGTAGTTGTGTACAGAGTAGATCAAAATTAGTGGGCGCCACCTTCCAAATCACAGCGGATTGCAGGTTCTCGCGGAAGGCCGAGATGCCAGCAGCTTACGGGAATCGAACTCACCTTTATTGTGCTTCCTTCTGTATATATAGCTTACAAAGTTCATGCATAATACCATACACACAAATAAAAGAATTTTAAGACAAAATATAATTCTATTGCTGGAAGTTGGTAACGCACATAGTACACAGAAATATCCAAAACGGTAATAATTGTAGTTGAACACAGAGGGAAGTTAGAACGTTCAAACAAAAGAGCTCGCCGCCACGGGTTTGCAGTATTTACCTTACTAACCATACTGTTCTGCGCAGCCAATGCCGTTCGAGTTTACAGAAATTACTTACACTTTACGAGTAATAAACTAATAGCAATTGGCGACTGAAACTCGATTTGCATTGCAGAAAAAAAAACCACTTTAAACTAGTTAAATGAATCTCGGAACAAGTTTTCACAACAACACAATAATAATTTTTACCTTAGTTTTCTTCAAATAGGGAGTAGAGAGAGAGGCAGGCACAATTTAAGGTGTTCTTAGGTCCTGAAGAAACAGACAAAAATCGCAGGCACGCCACTGAAGGCTGGATCACGATTGCTCTAGCAATCGCCAAGCCGTTCTTCGGGAAAACAAGAAATTTCGGGCGTTCTTGCCGTCAGGAACGCAATATTCGCCGCACAAACTCCCAACGCGTTTGTTGCAGCAGCGGCACGTCCAGAGAGTCACATCAAGGGGTTCGATTTTAATCCGCCAAAGGCGATCGGCAAATTCGCAATTAATCGCCTTCCAAGGGTTAAAATCCAGTGTGTTTCTTTAAATCCGACACTTGTCGAAGGTTTTGTTCACCCCACGGTGATAACAGCGATAAGAAAATTCACGCGATGAACACCCATCGCAAACCCAGGCCGCCCCTGTCATATTTGTCGTCAGCACTGAGATCTTAACGAGCAACTGGGTCGAACAGAGATGTTAAGTCGACTCCCGAGAAAACACAATGCAAATATGCAGCTGACAGTATTTCACGATATTACAAAATATGTTGTAAAAATTCTAGAACAAATTAACACGTAGGCCTCGCTCAATGGCAGAAAATTCCCAGAAAACGTTAACGGTCAACCGCGTAGACAAAATATTCATCGGCATTTCTCCAGGATATCAAAATAAGATGGACTGAACTGTATTCGGGTATTAATAAAATAGTAATCGGTTACGAAGCGGCCAATAAAATAAGGCCTTAATTTATAAGAAGCGGCAAAATCAAACGAACGTATCAGTCACAATAATAAAGAACATATACGCCACAGCATGCGTAAGACTGCATGCCGATAGAAACAAATTTAAAATAGAGCGGGGGGTTTGTCAAGGGGATACTATCTCAGCGAAGCTATTCACGGCACTACTCGAACATATGTACAAACAAATAAACTGGGACAACATGGGTGTTAACATAAATGGAGAATACCTAAATCATCTGAGGTTGGTTGAGGATGTCCTTATAATTTCGGATTGTACAGACTAAGCAAAACTGATGCTGAAAAGGCTTCACCAAGAGCCAGGACGAGTCAGGCTGAAAATCAGTGTCGCAAAAACCCAATATATGACCAACCTTGTAATAAGCGGGCGCATCACAGTGAGCACTAACGAAATTGACCAAGTAACATCTTACAATATCTAGGTCACGAAATTCGAGTTAGTCGAGATAACCAATCATGTGAAATCCTGAGAAGAGTAGGTCTAACCTGGGCAGCTCTTGGTAGCCTGAGGGAGACACTTAAGTTCGACATCCGTATATGCTTGAAGCGCAAATTCTACAGCCAATGCGTCCTGCCTGTGATGACTTATGGAGCTGAGACACTTACCCTAACTAAAAACTCTATAAATAAGTTACGTGTCACTCAGCGAGCGATGGAAAGGGCAATGTTGGGTATATCTCTCCGAGACAGGATCCCAAATGTGGAGATACGAAGAAGAACTTGTGTTATCGATGCAGTAAAGAGAATAACATCCTTGAAATGAAATTGGGCGGGTCACATTGTTAGAATCACGGACGAGCGGTGGACCAAGAAAATAGTCGAATGGAGGCCAAGACAGGAGGCATATAGAAGCGGTGGGCGACCCCCAACGAGATGGACCGACAACGTAAGACGCATCCGGACAAAATGAATTCAAACAGCACGAAAGAGAAATGAGTGGCAAAGTTTACGGGACGCCAATGTCCTGCAGTGGATGCAACTAGGCTAATTGATGGTGATTAATGATAGGATTGGCTCATACTCTGCTTCTTTAAGACCTTCAAATATACCTACAGAAACTTCAAATTTGCCAGGAATTGTTACCCCCAGGTTATTTAAATAGAGTGACACATACTGCCAGTGAAAATCTTGATAATGATGAAGTTTTAAATAAAATATTTTTTACTAAATAGGCATGGTTTCATCTAACTTCGCGAAACTAGTTTACATCGTATATAAATTGGAGCATGGATAGTCAGAAGAAAAATCATCAGTCTAATCTTTCTTGGCGGAAATCAGAACAGAGAAAACTATCACAATAATTTTTTTGAACTGTTTCCAAACAAACTAAATGATGACCAACTTCTTGTGATTTGACTCTTTTAGATTGCTTTGTGTTTCCATATCTAAAAAATTTAATTTTTAAAACTGTAATGCACACGCCACAGTTACGAGACAATTTTACGACGTTAACTATTATTATTATTATTAGCCCGCAACATCCCATAGTTGGGCAAGGGCGTCCCCCGTGGACGTTAACTAATATATAAAAATATGCTGATATCTATTTTCCAAGTCATAAAAAAACATTTTCATCATCTGATGCAATAAGTTTAATAAGACCGTGTCCTTCTATGTTTAATATCGCAATAATATTTATTTTAATCATAAAGCGCCGAAAATGTACTAAACTTATAGCTGGTATATTCTTTGAGGTTTTCGCGGTTTCTCGAACTGTCAACGTTACAACTTACTTGCGGCTTAGACCGCGTCGCCATTTGGGAACTACACCCAGCATTATCAGGTAAGGCCCGACCTGTAGCTTGTCTGCCTTTACAAGCATTTGCTCTAGAAGTTTGAGCAATAGGCTCCTGTCTGCCTAAACAGGGCCGCGTGCTTAGATTATTTAAACCTTGGGGCGGGCAAGTATTTGATCTTAATGTATTTGGTTTGCCGGGACAATAATACTTATTCGGTTTATTCCTGTTCGCTGTTTGTGAAGCCATACAAACTAACGTTTCGGAAGACATTGCAGGTTGCATCTTCAGAGTGAATAGAACACTGAACTCAAATCCGGGAATCGGAGGTATTTAAACCTCTTTGAGCCAGTCGGGCAGAACGACGAAGTTCTGGTTAGTTGTCACCATTGGGCAAAGACGGATCCGGTGGAGCGTGATCGTGAGATCGATGATGCTTAGCAGTCCGTAGAAGATAAACTACTGGAGTCCAAGCCTTCCTAAGTATAAAACCATCCTCCCTGTTTATGTTGTTACGTTGTTTCTCAATTGCAGTTGCTTCACGTATGATACGAGGGAAGTAGTGAGGTACTCTGGCGTGTACCCGAGCATTGCTTCCCGGAAGATTCGCTCGCTGTGCCGGTTATGTAAATGATGTTTGATAAACACACAATCTGGTAGAACCTTGTTGTCACGACAACGTTTTAGAAAGGCCAAGTCTGCCAGTAACTTGGCTTTCTTTTGTCTAAATTGATCAAATGTTCTCGTTTGAGTATACAACTGCTAGCCGTCTAGGCCTGAAATATATTCTTTGAGGTTTTCGCGGTTTCTGCTGGGTGTAGTTCCCAAATGACGACGCGGTCTAAGCCGCAAGTAAATTGTAATACTATTGATGGTGTATTTAAAATAAGCAAGTTGGAGCCATTTCGAGTGTACAATAGAAGGGTGTATCATATTGAATTACTCACCTTCACATACATAAAAAAGTTATATATTAATAATTAAGGAAACTACAGTGAAAGTTGGCTATAATAATGCCGAAAGTGCTAGAAGACGCTATAAGTTGTTAGAAGAGGATTTCTCGGTATTTTTACGACCTTCCATGATTAGTTGGAAGGCGTAGTTGTATTGCGACTACATGAAAACCGATGGAATGTTCAAATCTCGTGGTTGTTATATCTAAGTTCGTTCTTAACAACATTCAAATAACATCAAATCCAACTTCGTTTAATCAAACTTTTCAAAATTTCGCTTTATGAATATGCAGTAAAACTTCTGAGATGTTTTGAATGGGATAACTTTAAAAATATTAGTTAACAAGCTGGAAACCCATTTTTGGCTGCAGTTTGTTTTCCTCGACTTTATTTTTCAGGCTCATAAATCTCAACACCTCAGTAGAGGTCGAGTGTCACTAATATTGAAAAAATTGCTTAATTATTTGCTCCCAATAGACAGCCCTGTTAACGATGACCAACGAAATGAGTTTCAAGATCTGCAGATTAGATCACACTCAGTTATTTCCTGTGGGACTACATCAAAATAAACTTATTAGAAAAAAGTAATAATTTACGTTTCGAACGGCTGCATACGCCACTAAATACTGAATATTGCTCTACCTAGCGCATAACGTTAAACAAAACTCTATTTCGCGTCTTGGGTATTGTTACGTGGATGAATTAGTGTGTTTTTTTTGGTTAGTTTTAATCTTACATACCGTGAGAGAAATAAAAACCTAAGTCAACGACACCCTTGCCTTAGATTAGTCTGTAATTATAAAGATGTAAACATTATAAATATTTTTAACTGTCATACATTAATAATTGACAGTTTACATTTCAAATTTTATTAGGTTATTTAATTAATTAATTGATTATACCAAAAGTCATTACAATTACATATTATAATATTGTGAATTTAAAGATGATAACAGTGGAACATAACATTTTCATATTAGAATCCTATTTTCATAATGGTACCAAGAATGAAAATGATGAATGGCAATATTCAGTTCAAACATATTTCACAGAATTTCAACAGTGTTATCCAAATGAGGCGGCTGCAAACTTATATTCACTTATAACAATTTCTATCAAACTGCCAAGATTATTGTGAATAATTTTAGAGAAAGTGAAAGAGTTGAAAGGAAAAGGGGTTAGGAAGACCTGTGAAAAGAACTGCAGAAGTTATTGATACTGTTATTAGGGATATCATGGAATCAACTCCTTCTAAACCGATCAGAAAACTAAGCCAAGAAATTGATTTGTCATACGGTACTTGTTGCAGCATGTTTCCCTATACAATGCAAATGGTTCATCAACCTTTACCGCTGTGCTTTCCAATCTAGAAATTATTTTCGCTGGTTTTTAAACAAACATTAATAATAATAACATATTGGATTTTACTTCGTTCAGCGATGAATGCTGGTTTCACCTCAATAGGTAGTTTAACAGCCAAAATATAGCAATATGAGCAACAAATAAACCCCATATTTTT
Source organism: Limonius californicus (assembly GCA_014611495.1). Classification (NCBI taxonomy): domain Eukaryota; kingdom Metazoa; phylum Arthropoda; class Insecta; order Coleoptera; family Elateridae; genus Limonius; species Limonius californicus. Next base: position 23,106 of record JABXWE010102502.1, read on the forward strand.
GAGAACACTGTTACATCGACAAAAGATCAGTTTATGGGTCGCTGTTTCGAGAAGGTAAATAGTTTTAGACACGTTGTTCGCAGAATATATAACTGCCGATTATTATATTTAGAATATCTTCAGCCCCTTTTTTCAATAAACTTCATAATGATGACAGTAAAAATGCTTACTTCCAACAGGACAATGCCACGGCACATTTTCCTAATCGTGTCATACAATTTTTACAGGAATTTTTTGATGATCGGTTAATTAGTAGACATTAGTAGACACCAAGGTCACCCGATCTTACAGTTTCAGACTTCTTTCTATTCCCTTATCTAAAAAACAATATTTTTAGTAATACACCACAGAATCTAGAAGATTCACAAAATACTATTTCATAGAAGTTAGATGAACTTATCCCTGATACCCTGGTGAATGTGTTTGAAATTCTTAATAGAAGAATTCGTTTATGCTTAGAAAACAATTTCATTTCAAATAAACTTTTATTTAACCTCACTACTTCGACCACAGCGACCACAGAATACTTGAACCGGCAATGTCGCCTTGAATACAGCTAACGAAAAGTATAGACAAACACTGGCAAAATAAATTATTAATTTTAAATTTCTATTAAATAGATAACCTAATAACATTTGAAATATAAACTGTCAATTATTAATGTTTGACAGTTAAAAATAATTATAATGTTTACACCTTTATAGTTACAGATTAATCTAAGACTTTAAAATTCCAAAGACGTCATTGACTTGGGTTTTTATGGCTCTCGCGGTATATTTCATTTAGAATAATAAATTCTAATAAATCTTTTAAATTGACTTTTACCAAATAGTTTCTTACTAACAATATCTTCTTCGCTTGAGTCCCTTTCCATATTGGTGAATAAATACGGCAGTTTCTTGATATGTTCCCTGATAGATGGTCAGGGCGCGGCGAGGACCATTTGCGTGTCCTGCGGGATCATCTTACTTAATGCCGCTGGATTTATTTTTGTGTCATGTAAAATTGCCAGCTTACATTAGCAGGCCAAATCAATTAGACGATATAAAGCCTCTGAATTCTTTCGCAATAGAAAGTATAGGACCGGAAATTATTGAGTGTGCGATAGTGCGATGTGCTGGTCAGTGCCAACTGATTAATGGTGGACAATTTGAACATTTCCGTTAGGTAATATTTTGATAATAATCTTATTTCCATTAAAAATAAATTCTGGATGTTCGCACTTCATGTGTATTATTATCAAAAAAATTGTTATGTGGGGTACCAATTATTTTATTTTATTTAACTGGTGAGGAGTTCTGTCAAAATAAAATGGCAAAATGGGGTTGCTTTTTAAAAAACTCATGATCACTTTATCACTTAAGAACAAATGAATGTCGGAAAGTGATTTTGACATAGAAATGTGCATTTTTAGAAAAGAAAATCGAGCTGTTTCAGGATTTCTACAGATAATCATTTGTTTCATTTTTGTTTGTTATGTTCCATACTTTTGACGCGCACTATATACACCTAAGATCATCAACCCAAAATAAAAAAAATCTTAGATGAGATCGTATTTCAAACACGGATGGTGTCATAAATGGTTCCATGAACAAACAGAACATGAAAGAACAGAACATGAAAGAACAGAACACGAATTAACAGAACATGAAAATAGAGAACAGCGAAGGAAAAGGACACTGAAAATACAGACCACTGGAAAAAGAGAACAGCGAAAAAACAGAACAGAGAAAAAAGAGAACACTGAAATAAAAGAACCTTGACAAAACAGAACTCTGAAAAATGGGAACAAAAAAATTTAAAAAAATTATATTAAATTAGAAATGCTAATCGTACGAAAGCTTAAAGACGTGATTTGACATTTCTATCCTTCTCTAGTCCTTTCGTTTGTAATTTTTATGAGAAACTTATTGATTGTTGTTATTTTTTTTAAATTTATTCTCAGATTTGTGTCGTATATAATGCAAGATGCGAATATCTATCATGACATCTTGCTTACCTATCTATTGTTGTAAACATTTTCTGACCGTCCGGCATGTATTTAGTATAACGGGTTTTTGCATTTATATGTTAGGGATTAGATCGAGTATCCTAAGGTAGTTATATAAGGCAGTTGGTATATTATTATTATTATTTAACTTTCTACACTTTTCTTCGTTCATGTTTTTTTGCGTTTTTTTGTCTCACACACAAGCTTAGCTTATGTGAAATTTGTTTTCATTGTTTATTTCCTTAGTTGACATTGTTTTATTTTTGTTGCTCTTTCTACATATGCAGTTTATTATTGTATTTATACTTTCTGTTCGTAGTTCTGAGTAAATAAACCATTATTATTAATATTATTATTATTACCAGTATTATAAACATATAATATATTTTATAATACATTAAACTAATTATAATACATTACGTAAATGACTGTAAATTTGCCATTCGCCGCAAAAGCCTCAGCTTATCCTCATAATTTTCATACTCTTGCACAACGGCTGCCACCTAATTGCTTAGGTTCTCATACTTCTTCTTTACTTCTGGGCGACCAGTTTGTGCACTGACTAGCAATAAACGTTGGCAAGCAATATCGCGCCTTAATCCATCTAGCAAATTCCATATGCTTGGATGGCTGCAGTGGAAGATGGGGTTCAAAGCGTTGTGGAAACCTTCACAACAATTTGTTGTTTTCGGGCTTTTCTCCGCAGCGGCTTCGAAATTGTTCCACAATGCGATAGGAAATTGCGGTGATCGTCCTGTAACGCCTTCTATATATGTAGAGAAGAAATACGTCAACACGTCGTTGTAGTTATCATCATCGGCAAATGTTGCAGCTAGGTCGTCAAATACGGACCGCACGTCCTGTGCTGCTACAAACGACAGAGCAGCCAGAGACTTAAGTTTTAATTTGACATTTATGTCAGACTCATATTCAGTTTTCAAACCAGCACCATTGATTCTCCTTAGCAAACTCTGAGACAGATGGAAGTAGCAACCCTTAATTTCCGCTTCCGGGAACGCAGTCAGAGCAGCACAAATACATGCTTTCTCAAAGTCAATCAAAATCTTTTGAGGTGCGATGTTGGGCACCAATTCTTTCAGAATGGTGAACATGCGATGGTACGTATCGCTGTTCTTCTTTTGCAGCAGAAAGTAAATGCAAGGTGGATAGGAGTTGCCGACCTCAGCATGTCACGTATATAGTTGGTAAAACATGCTGGGGGCTTTGTCAAATGTTCCGTCTCCATAGATAACGGCCTTATCCAGTTCCTTTAGCAGCTCACCATTCCCAATTACCAACATCCTATCTTGATCGTCCGCTCCTGTGTCGTGCAAAATTAAGTCCGCATAATTTTTCGCGATCGGGAAATTTATAGTGGTGGGATTCGGAATATGTGCCGTTTTCTTATGGTTGAAAAGATTTCGGGTTATGGAAGATTGCTTTGGCAAATGTTCCAATACATCGTTAGTTATTGCATGTCCCAATACATTTCTTGGAGTTGCGCCAACTGCCTTAATGTTCTGCTTCATCTTGGCCATAATAATGTAAGCCTGCGCTACTTGCGGTTTGGAATCATGGCAATGTTGTGGAACCTCACAAATTATGTTGTCTTCCTGGGACTTTAAGAAGGCCTTACACTTGGTCGAAAAGTAGACTCTGCACCTGCACGTGATGACTCCACCTTCGTTCTCTCTGTACTTGGTATATTCATACCCCTTGTACAGAAGAACTCTATTTCCTTTCTGCGTGACTGAATATTCCATTATAATAGATTGGTCAAAGAAGTATCAAACACGAAGTGAAATACAACACTGGATAAAAAGAGAATTATTGCAATCATTATTAAGTTGGTTTGTTTACCACCTGATGATTGTATAAACCCTCCGATGAACTACAGGTCACCTGCGCGCCTATGAGGGATTAATATTTCTACCTAACTACAATAGATTTCTTATCCAATTCTAGGTATAATTATCTGGGACCGCGGTGGTCGAGTGCGAGAATGCATTGGCCACTCGAGGTCACAGCAAATGCGTTGCTCCGGTGGGGCGATCGAATCCCGATTGGGGCGACCGCATTTGCATGTTGCATGAATGTTTAGTATGTAAGGGACGCCCGCACCCCCCTGAAGTAATGCGAAAGCGGTTCCGAGGGGGGAACGGTAGTATGAATGTGAGAAAAAAAAAAGGTATAATTATCTAAACTGGACTTTCCAAACCAAAAGTGCCGAGAGAGGGATTAAAGAGAGGTACTGTAACGGACCGCATTTACCATTATGTTTATATTATTACAGCCAGTTGAACTTTTGGACATTATGCTCATAATTTAAATTTTTAATCTATACTCCCATAAATATTTCATTTTAAATGAACTGCTAATGGATTTTAGTTGGCGCTTATAAATCACGCTTCATTTATCTTGGAAACGGCCGTTTCTTAACACGTGTTTATTTTTGGGCAAAGGGTCTGTCCTTTACGAGTAGACCTAATTTATGAGGGCAACGATCTTAAAATTAAAATCCACTTTCATGTACAATGAATGGAATTACAAAGTAACTACACATTCGATAGTTGAATGTTATAATTCCATATTTAAAATATTTGTTTGCAGTGTCTTTCTTTCAGCTATTTATTGCAGCTAAATAGAATAATAATATGACTTCGAATTAGTTGATCTCAAGTGCGTAAGGTATGTCATAACAGCTGACTTTAGCGCGGTCTGTTTTTGTCATAAATGTTGGTTTGGGTTAGCCATAACTTGCCTAAATTATTACTTTTTGCTAAACTAAACGCTCATGGGTGATATTCCGCGCACGGACGTGTTAATTGAAGACTAGATTGTGGGAGTTATTTATTTGGTTTGGTTCTTTAGATTTTTAACAGCTAGTAATTTATTTTTATACTAAATTATAGGGGTTATTTATTTGGGTTGGGCCTTCGGATTTTTAACAGAGAAATAGCTTGTATTAGTTCTAGATTTATGGGGCCATAATATTCGTGTTGTTCCTGTACATGCAGTGGGTTCTCACGATCCAACACCCATTTGTTGCCTATAAAAGCAGAAGTAAGTTGTTCTGAAAGGATCATTCTTGATTCAACTGTCAAGAAGCACTACCAGAACAGGTACCTAAACCTTCCCCTGTGTATTGCGCTGGAGGAAACTCGGCTGCAGCTACAGGTATTCTTAGCCCTTTAACTATTCAGCGCTTCTTCGTTGTTGGGTTAAATTGGTCTCTACACGCCCAATCTAAATATCTTCGTACTGGAGATCACGTCGCACTACCTCGGCTAAGGTTTCCTGCAGTTTCCTAGCCTGAACAGGTGAATACCGGAGGTAGTTAAATTGCAATGTCTGCAGCTAATATTGACGTTAATAAAAGTATTAAACCTCTCTGGTGTTTTATTTCACGTATTTAGGTCAACTACTCTAGATCCGAACCGAAGACGATCAAGACGAATCACGACAAATAAAAGATAAACACAACGCAAGGGTCCGTAACGTTACAGTACTTACGTTAAAATTTATTTAAAAGGGATTTAAATCTTATTGCTTAGTTCGACGCACATCCGTCAATTTAGATAAATCCGCAGGTACATATGTCCTCTCGTGCCGATAATGGTTTCAGCGACGAACGGCAAACTGATGGTGATATAAATATGTATTTGCTCAATGTTTTTCTATATTTTATAGTATGTATACCTATCTGCATTTATTAATTACAGTGAGGACATTTAGATTTATGTTTTAATTTTTCCCGTTGTTCTCATTGTTCAGAGTTCTGTTTTGTCAAGGTTCTTTTATTTCAGTGTTCTCTTTTTTCTCTGTTCTGTATTTTCAGTGTTCTCTTTTTTCATTGTTCTGTATTTTCAGTGTTCTCTTCTCTCGCTGTTCTCTGTTTTTATGTTCTATTAATTCGTGTTCTGATTTTTCATGTTCTGTTTTTTCATGTTCTCTTCTGTCCGGTCACCGTCATAAATACGTTACGACTACTACATAGTTTTTGCACGTCCTGTTTGACAAATTTGATTTTGACAAAAATTAAAATAAATTTTAAAGTAAATTAGAAGTTTATGAAACTTTGTCGTATTTTTTAATATACCACAGAGAAAATAAAAAATTACATCCATTGTCTTTTTAAAAATACGCATATTTTCTACTTGCTGGTTCAGATTCCCTTGTAAGTGGTGTTTAAAGGTATTGATTTAATAGTATTGCTTTCACCAAGTGGTTCTTCTACGGTTGCTGACTGTATCTTTTAGAACAGACTCCGGTTTTCACACATTTTCTGCGAGTTGTGAATAATTTTTTCAGGTCAATTGCTTTTTTAACTTTTCCGCTGTACTATTTTCGTGAAATAAGGACTTCTAATTATAATGTCAGTATATAACCGTTTTCTTCTTCTATGATTTATTTAGGATTATAAACGTTCCGTTTCTTATATACAATGAAAAATTATCATATACTCCGCAAAACAAAGATTTAAATTTTCAACATTTTCGTCGACCCGCCACAGAAAAGGTGGAAAAGGCCTTCTGGTTAGCTCAGAGGAATAGGGGTGGTTCACGAAAAACGCTTACGGGAAGGAAATCGTACCTAGGTGTGTACAGAGTAAGTCAAAACTAGCGGGCGCCACCTTCCAAATCACAGCTGATTGCAGGTTCTCGTGGAAGGCCGAGAAGCCAGCAGCTTACGGGAATCGGACTCACCTTTATTGTGCCTCCTCCTGTATATAAAACTTACAAAGTTCATGCACAATACAATAAAAATACAAAGAAATAAAAGATATGGTGAATTTGAAGACAAATATAATTCTACTGCCGTTTGAAATTTGTAATACACATAGTACAAGAAAAATATACAAAATCGTAATAATTGTAGTGCAGGAAAAAATTCGCAGGCTCGCCCCTGACAACTGGATTACGAGGGAGACGCAACGCTATGAGCCAGGACTTCCATTGACAAAGAAAAGAAAAAAAACGGGAACTTCAAATGCCAAAATCTCCGCCGCTGCACAAGACGATCGCTTGTAACGGCTCACAGGAGACTGTCACGGGGTTGAAAACTTCTATTCCTACACAAGTCGAGAGAAAAATTGTTATGTTCATTTGATAGTGCCGCTTCATCTAAATTAAACTCGTATTTTAATTGCCGCTTCATAGGAATCAAAATTCTATTTTAATTGCCATTCTTAAGGCAATCGTTATATTATTTTTTTAAGATGAGTTATGGACGGCCACTTTCGCAAAGCCTCTGAAAAGTTCTCTTTGTAGGCTGGATTTGCCGGCAACAACAATTCTTGGGCTTCTGTGTTGTTATGATTCCCGGTCATGTAAGGATTCGTACTGGAATTATTGCACCATATTTCGCAATGTGGTGTAATATTTTTGGGCAATGCAGTTCGCGTTGCGTTTTAACATCTTCTCCGACTCCGTCGCTGACGATAAGCGCCGTAATTAAGTACTGCAGGGGCGGCTTGGGTTTTCGCGTGAATTTCGTATGGCTGTTTCCACCGTGGGGTGATCAGAACCAACGACAAGTGTCGGATTTAAAAAAACACGCTGGAATTTTATCCCTGGAAAGGCAATTTATTGTGAAATTGCCGATCGCCTTTGGCGGATTAATATCGAGCCCATTTCCTGTCCCTCCTGTTGTGCCGCCGTTGCGATAAACGCATTGAAGTTTTGGCCCTTAAGTTGACTCCATTCGATCCAGTCTTCAGGGGCGTGCCTGTGGATTTTTCCTGCTTCTTAAGAACACAAGAACACCCCAAAATTGTGCCTGCCTCTCTCTACTCCATTCACCGAAAGCCAAGGTAAAAGAACTAGTTTTTTTTATTGTGAAAAAACCTTTTACATGTTTTACTTTCAAGATTTAAGTGGTTGAACGTTTTTTTTTTGGTTGATGCGAGAAAAAGCGACCTTCAGTCGTCGATTGTCATTTTCTTTTACTGTTAATTGTGAATAGTAATTACATATTGTATTATTCTTGTAAACTCAGAAGCTCTGGCCACGTAGATTTGTTTAAAGATTTTAAATGCCGTAAGCCAGGGGCGGCGAGTTGTAGTAGTGAACTATAATATCACCATTTGCTGACATTTTTTTTTGTATCGTCATTTATTCTCCAGAAGGTTAATTATATGTTGGAATAATTCTATCGGCTCATAATAGAATTAATTCCCCAGGTAGTTCATAAGCCAGGGTTCTAATACTGTAACACAAGAAACTGTACACAAGAAATAACTATAATAAAGCTTTTATTGCCTATAAGACATAAAACTAAATAAAATGTGTATTATTTGAAAATTAAAATTAATTATGCCCTATACGGTATATAAAACAAATTTAAACGAATTCTGGGAAGGTCTGGTGATGTTGAATTGGCTGCCCTGGATCAGTTTAACAGCTGTAGTTCGGCCTGACCGGGTCAAGATGTCTGCCGTTATGTACTCGTTTCCTAGATGTAACAAAGTAAGATTTTTATTATTAAACAACAATGTACAGTTCTTGTGACCGGGTGATCTGGGAGCCACGGATTCTCCTTGCCTCCTTGGATGTACTGGAAATTATTTACATAAATACAGGTAAGTCAGGTTAAAATAAAACTCCTGAAACTAGGTCAAACTAAATTGACCTAATTTCGCACAAAGTTACGAAACTAATGAAAATATAGTTCTGCAAAATGATCAGGTGTCTGGACTCGTCCGTTGTCTACCTAAAATTCTGGGGTTTAAATTAATATTTATGAAACGGTGTCTGGCAAGTTTAGTAGTTTAATTTAAATGAAGTTTCAGATACAAATAAAATAATTACTCGTAGATCTGGTTTCACTCGGCTCGGGTACCTGTTAAAATAAAATTTATTTTAAGATAGCCTTCGGCAGGAAAATGATTAATAATTCGGGGAAATAGAAATTCCGTGAAGGACACCTCCACGTATTTCTAGACGGGAACTAGCTTCTTCACAGAGTATGACTCCGCGTTTCGGCTACGGAAGTCGGATCGGATTTAGTTTCTTCACAGAGAACAACTCCGCGCTAAGGGAAATAGAAATTCCGTGAAGGACACCTCCACGTATTTCTGGACGGAAACTAGCTTCTTCACAGAGTATGACTCCGCGTTTCGGCTACGGAAGTCGGATCGGATTTAGTTTCTTCACAGAGAATAACTCCGCGCTTTTACTAAGGGAAAAATCTGTTCCGCGCAGAGCACTACTCCACGTTTTACAGGTTTAAGAAGGTTCAGGAAGATTCAGGTAGTGGTCCTGGGAAAATCTCTCTGGGAATTAAAATTTTGGCCGGAGCGTCCGCTTTTATACCCGGGCTGCCTGTTGATTAAAGTTCGGCGGAGCTCGATCGAACGGAGATCCGCTGGGGGAAAGCGATCGGCTGCTGTACTGGTAACGACACCCGCGCTCTAACACTGAATTAACCTACATATAATTTTATTAAACAAAATTTACATCTTGTAGGCCGGAACTTCGTTACATTTCCTCCCTTTCCTGGGGAAGACAAACCTATGGAAGAAACAAGAAGAAACTCACCTGGGGGAGTACCTTTTGGTTACTAACAGGATTAACCAGGGATGATTGAGGTCGCTGACCCGTCTCTAGGCCCAGGGATGCTGCCTGTGTTCTCAGGATCCGGATGAAACCGTCTTCGGTACGTATGAGCATTCTCCTCATATTTTTCTTCAAACGCCTCCTGCTTATAATTTTATTACCTGGTCTGGTAGTGGGAAATACCTGGAGCGTAACTTCGTTGATATCCATTGGGTCGGGGATATGCAGGGTTGGTACCTCTGGAGATCGTGGGGGTATAATGGGCCACTGGATTTTGCTTAAGGGTATGCTGACTGGCAGGCTCTGGATTCTTGTTTTATTGTTTGAGAGTTGCTTCTAGGGACAAGTTTCTGATTCCTGTTTCCATCCTTCGAGTACTCTGTGAACCATAGGGGATGGTGTATCTGGGGTACGTGGAAACTCTGGAGTTGTGGGCTCTGGAGAATCCATTACTCTGGTGCGGGTGGAGCTAGCTGGGGAAGTTCGAGGCGAATCACCGAAGAGGGTGGTTAACTGCAACGCCAGCTCATCTTCTACGGACACGACCATTTTAGTGGGAGTTGAGGGCTGGATCATGACCTGGACGGGCTTCAGGTCCACTGCAGGTAAAGGTTCCCACTTAGCGGAGTATAACTGGGGGTTCCAGGATCGGATGGATACTTTGGACCTCTTCTTCTTTAAATTAAAGGGCCAAGGGCGCGTATTTCGTTTTATAATTACTGGAGCCATGTTGCAGGTTGTTTATGAAATGAAGGTCTTCAGAAGGAGCCTTCTTATTTATGGAGTGATGGAAAGTTCACCCTGCTTCTAATTTTTACATCTGGACATCTGGAGTTGTAGTATCTTCATGTGCAGGTTTGATATCTTTAACATGCACACGACCAATAATCTTGTTATTTGCTGGATTTTGCAGCTGTATGATAACAGGTGAAAAGACCTTTGATATCACATATGGTCCGGAAAATTTGGGTGACAGCTTGGACATCACACCACGGGCTGCATCAGATAACACATGCTCTCTTTTGAACACTTGTTGACCCACCTGAGGGCGATATGAACGGCGGCGAAGATTATAATGGTGACTCTGGTTAATAAACGCCTTGGCTAAATTATTCTTGGCTATTTTCATAATTTCTTGCAATTTCAGGAGCTGGAGATGATATTCGTTGGGGGAACGAGTTTCTTCTGAACTGGGATCATCTTCTGCGCGGATAGCCTGGGGCTGGAGAACTTCTCGGCCGTAATTTAATAAACAAGGAGTGAAACCTGTAGATTCATGTTTAGCCGTGTTGAGTGCGAACATGATTTCGGGCAGCAGTGCATCCCACTGCTTCTGGTTTCCTTTGGTACTTTGGGCCAGCATGGTCCCTATGACTTTGTTCATCCTCTCCACGGGGTTTGCCTGCGGGGTATAAGGAGGGGTAAGCCTGTGTTGTATTCCAAATGCTTTGGTCATGCTCTGAAATAATTTATTAACGTAGGGAGTGCCATTATCGGAAACTACCATTTTCGGGGTGCCCCATCTGTAAATGACTTTTTCTCGGAAGGCCTGGATGACAGTTTTCGCTGTGGCTTTTCTTAAAGGCTGGATTTCTACCCATTTAGTGAACCTGTCTTGGAAAACAAGAACATATACATTGTTTTTAGAAGATCGGGTTAGTGGACCGATTATATCTGTGCTAACCACCTCCCATGGGCCTTCGACACGTGCCCAGAACATTTTCCCTGGGGGCTGTTGCTGCGATACTTTGAATTCTTGACACAGTTGACAGGAACGTACATATCTGGAAATTTGTCGATACATACCAGGCCAATAATAATTTTGTGAAACTCGTGATATTGTCTTTGCCACTCCCAGGTGTCCTGCTGCTGGAGAATCGTGACATTCTTTGAGTACTGCGTGACGCCGCGGTTTTGGTACACAGCCTCCAGGTTGAGTGAAATCCTTCGGTAAGAGCTGAATTTGTATCTGGAAAACATTTATAAAGCTGGTCCCGGTGGATTTTAAATGTGTCGTATTTTTCAGGCTCCTGCTTCACCTTCCGCAACATCCTCTGGTACCAGTCTTCATCTTTAGGATGTGGCGTGGTTATGGCGGAGAGTTCTGGTATATTGGGCACTGTATCCTCTTCGGAGCGGGAGAGAGCGTCGGCGACGTTGTTCAGGGACCCTTTACGATACATAATTTCAAAATCGTAGTGCTGTAACTCTAAAGCCCATCGAGCTAGTCTGGCGGAGGGTTTTGTCATAGTTTGTAGCCATTTCAAGCTGCGCTGGTCGCTAATAACTGTAAAGTGATACCCTTCAAGGTACCCTTTAAATTTCTGGATCGCCCAGACAACTGCCAGGCATTCTAATTCAACTATCGAGTAATTTTTCTCTGCGGGAAGTAAAGTACGGCTAGCGTAGGCAATTACTTTTTCGGTTCCTCCTTGGACTTGTGTTAGTACGGCCCCTAATCCTGTTGTGCTAGCATCTGTTTGAAGTGTGAAGGGAATCGTAAAATCTGGACACACCAGGATTGGAGCAGAGGTGAGTGCTTGTTTTAATTTCTCAAAGGCATTCTGTTGAAGTTCGGTCCATTTAAAACGGAAATTTTTCTTTAACAGCTCATTCAAGGGGGCTGCTAATTGTGAAAACTGGGGAATAAATCTGCGATACCAAGAAGCCATGCCTAGGAATCTTCGAATTGCTCTGGGATTCTTGGGTGCGGGCATGTCCTTGATGGCTTCTATTTTTTCTGGATCGGTCTGGATTCCTTGCCGGTTCACCACGTGTCCCAGGTATTTAAGCTCGGACCTGCAGAAGACGCATTTTTCTGGTTGAAGTTGAAGACCATTTGAGCGTAGTCTCGCGAAGACTTCTTTCAGGTTGTCGAGGTGCTCCTCAAAAGTTCTCCCTACTATTATAATGTCATCTAGGTAGCAGAAAGCTCTGGGTTCTAGCTCTGGACCGATGATGCTGTCCAAAAATCGTTGGAACGTTGCAGAAGCTGCATGTAAACCGAAGGGCATGACTTTATATTGGAATAACCCACGGCCTGGGACTGTAAACGCTGTAATTGGCTTGCTGGCTTCTGTCAATGGGACCTGCCAATAACCTTGTTTTAAGTCAAGGGTGCTAATGTACTGGGCTCCTCGAAGTTTGTTTAAAATATTCTGGATAAATGGCAAGGGGTAAGCATCTGTCTTTGTAGCCTGGTTTACTTTGCGGAAATCTATACAAAATCTGTATTTTCCTGTAGGTTTACGAACGAGGACAACTGGAGAACTCCATGAACTAGATGAAGGTTCGATTACTCCGTCCTTGAGCATTTTATCCACTTCTTCATTAATAATGGCCTGCATTGCTGGATTCCTTGGATAATACCGCTGCTTAATTGGTTCGGTATCTTCTTTTAATCTGATATTATGCGAAATTTTACTCGTAGGACCCTGAATGTCTTGAAATTTATTTAATTCGGTTTCTAGGAAGGCGTTCAGGATTTCTAATTGATGACTGGATACGGGTTGTAGACCTCCTAGGCCCCGTGGATATGTTCTCTGGTGAAGCGCTACAGGTACTCCCTGGATAATCACCTGGTGATCACTTGGTATTAAAACGGCTTGGGTTGCACGGAGGAAATCCATCCCTAATATGGCATCTGTGCTGAGGGTGGAGACATAATTCCATCTCCAGGGGATGGTTCCGCAGTCCCAGTTGGCTGGAAAGGTGTAGGTCCCCTCGGTATTAATGGTGCTTCCGTCGGCTAATTGAACTCCGGCGGGAGGCCATTTCTGGATAGGAACGCCTGCTTGTTTGATGATCCCACGGACGCGGCTTCCAATATAAGATTCGGCGGGTCCAGAATCTAGCAGCGCGTCGAAAGTTTGGTCGCCGATCTTCAGGGTTATGAATAAGCGTGGATCCATGGTTGCAATTGGAGCTACAGGAGACCTAGAGGGTAAAATAAATTTACTAACCGGGTGTGACCATTGATGTCCTTTATAGCTCTTGGGTTTTTCACAGGCTGGGGCCGGGTGCTGCGGAGACTGCCTTAAGGTGCTCGCCGGCGGTTGAAGTTTCCCGGACGTGGACATGGGAAATCCCTGGACAGGACTCCTTCTTTCCCACACCAGGAGCAGAAGATCTTGGAGGGACCTCGGCATTGCTGTCTTCGGTGTCCGGGGCGTCCACATCGCCAGCAACCATCCATTCTGGTAGGCGTCGGCTGACTGGGTCTTGGAGGTGCAGCAGGAGTTTGGGGTGGAGTTCGGATTGGTTCTGGGGCTTCGGTGAAGCTTACTGGTCTGGTTGGAGCAGGTGGACTAACCATTCTTACTTTCTTAGGTTGGTATGCCGTTTCTGACACGTAAGCCTGAGCTGGGGCTGGTGGAGGACGGAACGCTTCATTGGCGCTTTGTAATGCCTCATACTCACAGGTTAGTTGTACCAACTCGGGTAAACGTTGGAAATCTCTGCGGCGAATGTACAGCTTAAATTCGGGCCTTAAATTCTCGTAAATTCTTTCCAGCTGCTGCTCGCTTGAAAACTTTCCCAGTCGGCGCATCAAAGTTTGGATTGCCGTG
>JABXWE010102503.1:0-28617 GCA_014611495.1 Limonius californicus
TGCTGGATTCCTTGGATAATACCGCTGCTTAATTGGTTCGGTATCTTCTTTTAATCTGATATTATGCGAAATTTTACTCGTAGGACCTTGAATGTCTTGAAATTTATTTAAGTCGGTTTCTAGGAAGGCGTTCAGGATTTCTAATTGATGACTGGATACGGGTTGTAGACCTCCTAGGCCCCGTGGATATGCTTTCTGGTGAAGCGCTACAGGTACTCCCTGGATAATCACCTGGTGATCACTTGGTATTAAAACGGCTTGGGTTGCACGGAGGAAATCCATCCCTAATATGGCATCTGTGCTGAGGGTGGAGACATAATTCCATCTCCAGGGGATGGTTCCGCAGTCCCAGTTGGCTGGAAAGGTGTAGGTCCCCTCGGTATTAATGGTGCTTCCGTCGGCTAACTGAACTCCGGCGGGAGGCCATTTCTGGATAGGAACGCCTGCTTGTTCGATGATCTTACGGACACGGCTTCCAATATAAGATTCGGCGGCTCCAGAATCTAGCAGCGCGTCGAAAGTTTGGTCGCCGATCTTCAGGGTTATGAATAAGCGTGGATCCATGGTTGCAATTGGAGCTAGAGGGTAAAATAAATTTACTAACCGGGTGTGACCATTGATGTCCTTTATAGCTCTTGGGTTTTTCACAGGCTGGGGCCGGGTGCTGCGGAGACTGCCTTAAGGTGCTCGCCGGCGGTTGAAGTTTCCCGGACGTGGACATGGGCAATCCCTGGACAGGACTCCTTCTTTCCCACACCAGGAGCAGAAGATCTTGGAGGGACCTCGGCATTGCTGTCTTCGGTGTCCGGGGCGTCCACATCGCCAGCAACCATCCATTCTAGTAGGCGTCGGCTGACTGGGTCTTGGAGGTGCAGCAGGAGTTTGGGGTGGAGTTCGGATTGGTTCTGGGGCTTCGGTGAAGCTTACTGGTCTGGTTGGAGCAGGTGGGCTAACCATTCTTACTTTCTTCGGTTGGTATGCCGTTTCTGACACGTAAGCTTGAGCTGGGGCTGGTGGAGGACGGAACGCTTCATTGGCGCTTTGTAATGCCTCATACTCACAGGTTAGTTGTACCAACTCGGGTAAACGTTGGAAATCTCTGCGGCGAATGTACAGCTTATATTCGGGCCTTAAATTCTCGTAAATTCTTTCCAGCTGCTGCTCGCTTGAAAACTTTCCCAGTCGGCGCATCAAAGTTTGGATTGCCGTGATGTATTCTACAGCTGGTTCTTTTTGCCCTTGTGTGCGGGCCCGGATCTCCTCTTCTAAGCGGAAATGAAATCGTGGAGGCAGGTATTGGCTATGAAAAGCACACTCGAAGTCGGCCCAGGATTTCCATTGATCTCGGTTATTTCTATACCAGAGAAGCACTTTGTCTTTGAATAATTCAGGTAATGTATGAAGAAGCTCGGCTTCGGAAAAGTTGTAACAGTTTCTTAATTCTGAAATTCTTTCCAGAAAAGAAATTGGGTCGCTATTGCCATCAAATCGTATTCCCCATTTGCGGACGTTGTCACACATTTGGGCCCTGGTGCTTGGAGCTGACACCTGTTGAAGGGGGCTCATGTGTAGATAATCCCTATCTCCATCTGGATTATCTTGTTCGGCACTTGCATCTCCTAGGTGTTTATCTTCAGGTGGACTGGTTGATAATTTCTTTATTGCGCCAGTATTAAATCGTGCAGCTGGGTCTGGGGTTTGCACTTTTTCTTTTCTCAGAAAAGAAACTAGCCTTTTCCGCATTTCTTCCATGGTTCCGCCTGTTTCCAGCCGGTTTCTGCGGAGTTCTCTGGTCAATTCATCCTTGTTGAGTTTATAGATGTGACCAACACGGCCTTCTGCGCCTACTTCTATGGTTTCTTCGTCGCCTGGCATCCTGGAGCTGTGGGAGACGGTTTTCTTCGGGTTTTCCGGTTATCTGGATGTGGGGTTGGTTTTCTGGGCTGGTTTTCTGCGGGTTTTCAGTCCTTCTGCTCGAGCGCCATGGAATAATTCTATCGGCTCATAATAGAATTAATTCCCCAGGTAGTTCATAAGCCAGGGTTCTAATACTGTAACACAAGAAACTGTACACAAGAAATAACTATAATAAAGCTTTTATTGCCTATAAGACATAAAACTAAATAAAATGTGTATTATTTGAAAATTAAAATTAATTGTGCCCTATACGGTATATAAAATAAATTTAAACGAATTCTGGGAAGGTCTGGTGATGTTGAATTGGCTGCCCTGGATTGGTTTGACAGCTGTAGCTCGGCCGACCGGGTCAAGATGTCTGCCGTTATGTACTCGTTTCCTAGATGTAACAAAGTAAGATTTTTATTATTAAACAACAATGTACAGTTCTTGTGACCGGGTGATCTGGGAGCCACGGATTCTCCAAGCCTCCTTGGATGTACTGGAAATTATTTACATAAATACAGGTAAGTCAGGTTAAAATAAAACTCCTGAAACTAGGTCAAACTAAATGAAAATATAGTTCTGCAAGAAGATCAGGTGTCTGGACTCGTCCGTTGTCTACCTAAAATTCTGGGGTTTAAATTAATATTTATGAATCGGTGTCTGACAAGTTTAGTATTTTAATTAAGTTTCAGAGACAAATAAAATAATTTCTCGTAGATCTGGTTTCACTCGGCTCGATTACCTGTTAAAATAAAATTTATTTTAAGATAGCCTTCGGCAGGAAAATGATTAATAATTCGGGGAAATAGAAATTCCGTGAAGGGCACCTCCGCGTATTTCTGGTTGGAAATTAGCTTCTTCACAGAGTATGACTCCGCGTTTGGGCTACGGAAGTCGGATCGGATTTAGTTTCTTCACAGAGAACAACTCCGCGCTGAGGGAAATAGAAATTCCGTGAAAGACACCTCCACGTATTTCTGGACGGAAATTAGCTTCTTCACAGAGTATGACTCCGCGTTTGGGCTACGGAAATCGGATCGGACTTAGTTTCTTCACAGAGAATAACTCCGCGTTTCTACTAAGGGAAAAATCTGTTCCGCGCAGAGCACTACTCCACGTTTTACAGGTTTAAGAAGGTTCAGGAAGATTCAGGTAGTGGTCATGGGAAAATCTCTCTGGGAAATTAAATTTTTGGCCGGAGCGTCCGCTTTTATACCCGGGCTGCCTGTTGATTAAAGTTCGGCGGAGCTCGATCGAACGGAGATCCGCTGGGGGAAAGCGATCGGCTGCTGTACTGGTAACGACACCCGCGCTCTAACACTGAATTAACCTACATATAATTTTATTAAACAAAATTTACATCTTGTAGGCCGGAACTTCGTTACACGGGAAATTTCGATCTATCACCGTTGACGAAAATCATTATTTAACCACATTGTCGCAATGTACGTACACGCGAACCTTCAAGTCTTTCAATAACTTATTTCAGATGTCAGTCACAAGATACCGACAAATAGGATTATTTTAAACGTTAAACCAGCACGTACTCGTCAGTGGCGACTCGCAGGTAAAAAAAATTAGGTGAAGTGCTATTATAATAACCCTAATAATAACAAACAGAAAAAATTTGCTGAGTCGCTGCTTTCGTCGTGTCCGCGAAACGCTAATTCTTACTTGCTTAAATACAAAACTGTGTCGATAACTGTTTGGAGGAAAAGTCTATTTAATCGAACATTTTCATTAAATTGTGCTTTAAAAAGTCTCGCGGTTTGTTTTAAAGCATTGGCTATGGTGGTTTGATTTTTCTAAAAATTCTTTAACTTCCATGCACATATTAAATGATCTTTAGAGTCGGCATGTTTATGTAACGCCCTCGTAATATTAAACAGATCTGCAAATCCCTCCCTGTTCCAGAGAGACTGTTTTGTACAAAAGAGCAAGCAAGGCCAACAAAATAATGTTTGTAGCATGGGCTACTACATAACCATTTGTATTAGGTGAACCAGGAAATTTTAAACTTAAGGTTATATGATACTCCACTACCTACTGTAGGTCGCCCTTGATATAAAACGTCTTTTTTATCTTCTTCCTTCCAATGCCTGAATGGCGTCTCTAACAAGCTGCACACTATGTCATTAATAGGATTCATAGTTCTCCTGGTAATTATCTAGTATAAAAGTAAACTTTCCAAAACAGAAACACACACGATACGAGTACAAACGCACAACACCATCAACAATAGTAATAGTTACCAATTATCTATATATAACTCATAAACGAACGAATAAAATAAAAACCGCAATATGAAGTTCTGCGGTTGCTTGCGAGTGAACTCTTCACGTGCGCGTTTCGCCGCGAACCAATTCTAGATAGTGACGTAGGCGTTCCCATGGCAACGAAGGTATAAGTGCAGAGTTAAAATACGTTTGAGACCGACTCTTCACTACAATTGCTGGAGTGTGTAGGTAAGGCTTTTATGGTCGACGCTCGACGACCTGCATTTAAAATTTTAATTTTTGTTTGTTTTCACTAAGCTTATCGTATCTACGAGTATGTGTGCCATAACGAAACTAACTAAACTCCTAATAGGTGTAATGCCGATAAATAATTTTTTATATAATTTAAATAAATACTCGCAATTGAATGAAAATTTTAGGTGAAGAGGCACTTCACCTACTTCACTTGGCGGGCCACCACTGGTACTCGTGCGTTTAAATTTATTTTTACTAATTTTGTGGCCGAATTAGAATGCCACGCACAGCCAGCGTTATTCATAGAGGAAACGCGGCCGCCCATACATTTGCTGAAAGTTGAACAATTAGATGCTTTTTTTGTATTTACCCACAAAATACCTATACAAGTTATATCTCTACACAGCTTACTTATTAAACCTAGCAATTATAATAGAACTGAACTACTATTAATTAACTAATTAATTAACTATTAATTTTAAAACTACATACACAAGAGTTTTCTTGTGTACCATCAAGGGGGTTAAATTTAAAAATAAAAATTTTCCAGAATTGCGGCCTAATTAACAGCGAACGCTTCCATAAATCAATTTCCTAAGGAAATCCAGAGCCGTGTTTCATATCCTTGAGCAACGTCTACTACACGTTTTCTGGCACGGAGCAATTGATTAGCACGTTTGAAGACGATAGCACATTTGAAGGCACGTAGAATTGCAATCACGGGACTGCTCTCATCTGAAGGCTTTTGCCAATACGGGTTGGTTACTTTGCATTAGCAACGCATCTATCTTACCTTGGCTTGAGTGCAATTCCTTTTCTGTGCAGTTGTATTGTTACCACACAATGTAAATATACGTGGTTTGTATCGGTGACGTCAGTGAATTCTTGTTTCTCCTTTAATCAGTAATGGAATATGCGGAGTGCAGCTCCGCTGTTTACGTTTCATGTTCTGCAGTTCATATCGATGCCCTTGCAGTTATTGTTTAACCTTAAGGGGTTTCCGCACTGCCTTGGAGTAAGATAGATTACTGAACAAACACGCTTTGACTCGTAAGAGCGCGCTAGAAAACTGGAGGAAGTAAAGAACTGGCATGTAGACGATGTAAGGTTCATATATCAAAAATCCACTGCGACAGCATGTTTAGTATAAAAGATGGTAGACGTAGATTTATATGCATTTGCTACAAAAAAGGGCAATTTTTAAAACGTTAAAAACAGGCAAATTCCTGGTATAATGAATCACAACGCGCAAAGATGTCACATCTAAACTTTTATTTAATAGTTTTATTTGAATGTCGAAGCTACTACACCTAACTACTTGCGATTGTTTACTACTGTTTACATGTTATCTGTTACTTCCGATCGAACATGCTCAAAAATGTAAACCCAGAACAGGATGTGATGCTTTTACACAATGTGCTTTAGAAATTTTCCAGCTACTGGTTTATATACGTTTCGTGGAATATCAAAGGGAAGTCAAAAAGAATTTATTTCATTTCATGCAAAATATTCATGAATGCTTTGTAGGTATTTAAAACGACTGTCTGGCAATGTATTTTTTCTCAATTTATAGAATAACAATAATAAAAATCAAAGAAAGCATTAAATATTGACATGGTTGTTTTTAGTAATTGGATCTCAATTAGAAAATAAATGCAGAACTGTTTGTGCTGATTATGTAACAATAACATAAAAGTAACAGATCTGAAATATTTCCTACCACATTTTCTCTAAATTAACATAATGACTGCAATACAATGTGACGTGAACGGTTTCTTTCAGCGTTAAATGATAGCAACTGCTAGAAAGTTAATGAGATTTCTGATTTTAATTAACAATTTCCATTCTATTTAAGCACGCCAATTCCAATAATAAGTATTAATACTGCAAATGTTGAATTTCAACTAAACCTCAAAGTCCGCAATAAACACGCTCTCGTATAAAATAAGATAGAACAATTAAAGGTTATGTAACAAAGATATATTTGTGGAAATTACTTGCAAATCATTAATTATTTTAATTAATTCCGAAAGAAGGTGCACTTAAATTATTATAGGTGCACGGTCTATGGTAATAATACAATAGTTTGGCATTACATAAATTAAATTTGCTTTCTTGTCTGTTATTTTGCAAGATGATGCCCAATTATCAGCGATAACAGTTCGCCTTTTCCATATTTTCAGTAATAATCCCTGCAGATTTACAGCAGTATTGTACGGGAAAATAAAAATAAATTAAAAAGACTTTTTCTTAAACTTCTCAATAGTAATTGCCTTTCCAGTAGCCGTATGACATTGTCTCTTATAGCTGAGGCGTGCATGTAAGGTAATGCACACAAAGATAGGGGACTTACAGTCTAACGCGACCTACGCACAGTGGCAGGTGTCTTGCATTTGTTCTTCAGAGAAGGTGCTCTTGGTAGAAGTACCTCGGTGGTTTGCCAGTACCTTCCGGGAGAAACGTATATTAATCGGGTGTTCATGGACCTTTAGATCCTTCAGCGCAGCAACCGAAGCACTAATTGCTACGTCACCGTCACTTACATTTTTTTCTAGACATCCCAATAATAATAGCACATTCGGAAAATAGTACTCTCTATAGTACCTTGGATTTCGAGAATACGTGGTGACATTCTCTGCTATACCTGTGGCATGCATGCAACATAATGCACATAAACTTAGGGTACCTACAGTTTATCGCGGCCTCTAAACCGTGGCTAGTATCTTGCACTTATTTTCCAAAGAAGGTGCTGTTATGTTCATTTGATTTTGCCACTTCGTCTGGATTAAAGTAATATTCTAATTGCCGCTCCATGGGAATCAAATTTCTATTTTAATTGCCATCTTTTTATGTTGATTACAGTTTTCGTTATTTTCTTACAATATAATTTATGAGGGGCCAATTCCGCAAAGCCTTGAAGTTTCCCTTTGTAGGCTGGATTTGCTGGCAACAACAATTCTCGGAAATATTGTTTCTCGAAAGTCGCACGTGTTATTTCCTTCCAGAACAATTGCATCATATTTCTCAATATGATGTAATACTTTTGACTGACGCATGTTCGCGCTGCGTTTAGTTCTTCAGTCGATTTTACACCTTCGCTGACTCCGGTCGCCCATGTCCATCTACGGGGGCCGTAAAGAAATAAAGTAGGCGCTAAACTCTGGGCACAGACCGACTGAATTATCGAAGACCGTGTTTTCTTCGCGGCTCTTCTGCTAAACTGAGTGTTATCGTAACGTATTTTGCTTTGGGCAAATAGAATCTCGACCACGTCGGATTTACATAAAAATTAGCAGTGTTAAGCTTTGGTGCATACACATTTAAATGTAATCGTCCTTTCGATCTTTATCGGATATAAGCGATTTAAAAACCCGTGTAAGTTTGTGTTTCTTGGAGCTGTTGTTTCAACCATCTGAACCCCGTTGGGAAGCAATCTAATCCCCAGGGGCGCACCAGCAATTATTTCATCCCAAAGTCTCCCGAGGAACGTCGCCTACCTTTTTCCCGGACTTGAAAATACCCCCAGACTGTACCAGCATCTGGAAAACAACCCCGAAAATGTGCCTGCCTCTCTTTCTACTCCATTTACCGAAAATCAAGCTAAAGAACCTAGTTTTTTTGTGTGGTGAAAAAAAACCTTTTACACGTTAACCTGCAAAATTCTAAGTAATAGAACCCATTTTTTAAAGCGACAAGAGGCGACCTTCAGTCGTCGGTTTAATTTCTTTTTGATTGCTGTTAATTGTAAAAAGAAATTACATACTGCATTATTTTTGTAAACTCAGACGCCACTGGCCGCGCAGATTTGCTGAAAGATTTTAAATACCGTAATCCATGGGCGGCGAGCTCCCCCCCCCCTTAACCGAGCGTTCCTTTTAACCAATTGTTGAATTGAGTAAAATATTACTACGAGTACTTGCTGCATACTTTTTTTGTACCGTCAGTTATTCTCAAAAGGTTAATTATATGTGTTTTAAAATTGATTACATCTTTTATTATTGTATATTTTGTATTTGTGTGTGTACGAATTTTGCAAGCTTTATAAACAGAAGGGAGGCACAATAAAAGTGAGTTCAAATCCCGTGAGCTGCTGGCTTCTCGGCCTTCCACGAGAACCTGCAATCAGCTGTATTTGGAAGGTGGCGCCCACTAATTTTGACCTACTCTGTACACAACCAGGAAGATTTCCTCCCGTAAGCGATTTCCGCGAACCCCCCTTCTCCTCTGAGCTAAGCTGGAGGCCTTTTGCCACCTATTCGGTTGCGGGTCGACGAAAAAGCTCGTTTGGTCCGTAACAGTGCGCTTGGTAGAAGGACCTCGGTGGTTTACCATTACCTTCCGAGGCGAAATGTATAATAAACCGATGTTCCTGGACTTGGGATCAAACCCAGGTCCTTCAGCGCAACAATCGAAACACTAATTACTGCGTCAACGTCGATTCCATTTTTTCTAGACTTCTCAGTAATAATAGGTAATTTTAAAGACGTTCGGAAAATAGTACACTCTCTACAGGACTCTACTTGGACTTTCGAAAAAACGGGGTGATATTCTTTTCTATACCTGTGGTATGCGTGTAACGTAATGCACACAAACATAGGGGGCCTACAGTTTAACGCGGGCTGCTTTAAGCCGCGGCAGGCGTTTTGCATTTCTTCTCCACAGAATGTGCTCTTGCAGCACTTGGGTGGTTAGCCATTATGGGCAAACGTGTAAAAATCCAATTATTCCTGGACCTGGCATTGAACCCAGATCTTCAGCGCAGCAACGGAAGAACTAATCGCTGTGCCAACATCGCTTCAATTGACTTCTCAATAACTAATTTTGATGACGTCTGGAAAATAGTGCTCTTTCTACAGTTCTTTGAATTTTGAGACTGCACGGTGACATCCTCCCATGCCTGTGGCGTGCATTCAAAGTAATGCACACAAACGTAGGGGATTTACAAACCGCGTTAAGTGTATTGCACTTTTTCTTTAGAGAAGGTGTTCTTCATAGAAGTCTGATTGTGATTTTTCTTTTGCCAAATCTGCAAAAACTCTATTATACTTAGGTTTTATGTCGATGATAGTAGAATTTAGATCCATATTTCCTTAAGGTTGTTTTGAACCGGTGAATATCTTCAAAATCTTTTCATATTTGTTTATAGCTGTGCAAAGTGATAATACGAGGCAGAATCAAATGAAAACCGCAAGTGTCCTACAAAATGTCGGTAGAAATATTATTTTTGAGCTGTAGAAAGCCTTGCTGATAACATATCAGCAACAAATGAAAATGTTGACATAGCGAAGAAATAGATTATCTACGGAGGGGCGCAAGTCTTTAGAACAGAACGAATAACCAATGAAGAAATCAGAAATCGTACGTCAGCTACCGAAACAGTAACAGATGGAATTGAAAAAAGAAGCTTGAAATGGTTTGGCCACCTACTAAGAATGGGAAACACGAGATGGCCCAAACAATTATTTTGTTGGATACCACCAGGAAGGAGGAAGACCCAGGAAATCTTGGAATGAGGGGGTTAGAACTGCAATGAGAAAACGAGACCTTGAGGAAGATATGGTTTACGACCGGGAAGCTTGGTGACTTGCAATGGGACTTTTAAAAAGAACGCGTCAATTACGCCTATTGTGTAGGCAACCAACTATACCCACAACTAAAAAACAGGAGCAAACGTCACGGTAGTTGTGAATTATTTGAAGGTTATCTTGATGCAGTGTTTATAGTAAATAAGTATTTCGCCGTTTATATAGGACACAGATGATGATTTTTTCGTTAATTACAAAAATCGCAGGGTGATGTTTCCATAAGGTCCGTGAACTTGCTTATCTACTTCCTTTCTACAACACAATGACATCGACGCCAAAGTGGTGTAATGGTTATGCATGCCATTCTTCAATTTCATAAAATGTCAGCAAGGTAGGTGACAAAGCAATCGCTCCCAGAATTGAAACAATGATGTATTGATGCTTGTGAAGAAGTTTTGCGATGATATTAAGCAGAAGGAGATGCCCT
The DNA here is from genome assembly GCA_014611495.1 of Limonius californicus. NCBI lineage: Eukaryota > Metazoa > Arthropoda > Insecta > Coleoptera > Elateridae > Limonius > Limonius californicus. Next base: position 10,386 of record JABXWE010102503.1, read on the forward strand.
TTTGGCAAGGATTGTGACTGGGGATGAGTCATGGGTGCACTATCATCAACCCGAAACGAAGAGAGGAAGCGTCACACCTCTTCGCCAAAACCCAAAAAATTTCGCACCAGCTCTCGGCAGGAAAGGTTATGCTGACCCTTTTTTGAGATGCAAGAGGGGTAGTTTTGGAGGACTACACGCCTGATGGGGTTCTTGTTACTAGTGTTGTATACCTAGAACTCCTAAAGAACTGTATCAAGCCTGTCCTCAGAACCAAAAGGCGCGGACTTCTGAGTTCTGGCATTCTTTTACAGCACGAAAACGCACGCTACATAATGCACGCTCAACGGTGGAAACCATCAAAGATTTGAAGTTTGTGTGTCTACCACATCCTCCTTATTCCCTGCACCTCGCCCCACGCCATTACATGTCTTTGGTCCACCTAAAGAGGCAGTAGGTGAGAAGACATTTTAGAGCAATGATGAAGTGGTACAGGCGGTGCATGAGTGGGTATATGACCAAAAGAATTTTTTTCTTCGGGTATTCAAGCGCTTCCAAAACGGTGAAGAACGTGCATAGAACGTCGAAAAATAACAGACTTGTTTTTGAGATTGCTTCAATAAATTTAGTTTAACAAGGTTTTTGAGGTTTTCATTTCACTCTGCCTCGTACAAACATGCAGAAAATCAAGTAAATTTGGCCAGTTTTGCTTCGGTACAGTAATGAGGTAACTGTAATTTGAGAATTTTAAAACCTAATGTAGACTTTATTTGACAATTTTGTATTTTTCTAAATTCCAATTCATTTTAAGATCGTTCTTTCGGCTTATAACAATTTATTAAGCAAAAAGCACTAATGTTTCATAACAGAGTCTTGAAATTTCCGTCATAGTTTTTTGTTTTCTATATAAAACGCTCTACTACAAAGGCTTTTATTACATTGTTTTCTACTAATTAAAAATACGTAGCTTTTTAATCGATTTTAAAAAGTAACACTGTATCTCTTGCAACAACATTCCTTTTTAATTACAGGACTACTAATGTTCAATTAACGACTAATGAAAAAATTAATGGATCATTTAATTTATTTCGGGAATAAACTATGTCTTTTATTCTAATTTCATATCTGGGCTTATATACGTCATATTTAACTGAAGAAGCGTAATTTGAAAGTACAACCAGTTCGTTCAATAGAAGGATGTTCCAGTTTATTTAAATTCGAAATGATTTATGCAAGAAATTTAAATATAGGCTAACATTAAATATTATAAATTGAACAAAGCGGCGATGTACTGGCTGCTGTTTTAAAAATTCTCGTGTAAATGCTAAGCGAAAGGATCTAATCAGTATGACGAGGAACAAAGATCATGTTTCATGATGAATGGACATACACTTTTCAATACAACAATACAATATAATAAAAAACTGTAAAAATTGCATACATTTTCACAGCTCCTTAATTCCCGTTTAGACACTAAAATTCCATCTCTTAAGTTACAGTTTACATCAATTTGAATTACCAGTTCCTTCAGGAAAGGGAAATTAAATTTGAAATTTTAATGTACGAGGCTAGAAAGATCAATAATAAATGATCCACTTTCCCGAAGACGCTAATAACGCTTTACTATTATTATGGAGCTTTACTACACAATGTATATTTATTGGGTGCAAAAAAAGCTGCGAAGTAGATATTTAACTTCCGCTTCTGTTACTAGATATTTGTCAAAACTGGCAGTTTTGCTACATTTTTAATACACCTCTATATTTTCAATGCTTTTGAGCAACAAAGCAATAAAGCCTCAACCACAAGCTCCTTCGATAAATAAAAGGTTGTCCAACCTGTATCACGCCAGAACATTTAATCGAAATCCCCTGAAATGTATTTCAAAAATATTATTATTGAAAATTTAAAAGTTTTGAAATCAACTATTTTCAAATAGTATTTAAATATGTTGAAAGTGCAAACTATGCATCCAACACTTACCGCCTACTAATTAATTCAATTACGATTTGCAGTTAATTCACAGCGGAGAGGGAAAGACAATTACAGTGGAAGGTAACGGAATTAGTGGAAAATCAAAATGGGTCTGAAGTGCATAAGCATCCTTGGGACAAAATGTGGTATTCAAAGTCAACAGTTTACTGAAAGAAATTAAACGCCGAATATAACTTCAAAAAAGAAGGTCTATAACTTTGAGAAAACGGATCGGAAACTTAAAGACACTAATAAAGTACTCCATCCATAGATTACAAACAGCACATTCAGCGACTAAACAAGCCAATCTGGACATTAGGCCGATAGATCACAAGATAGAACGAATGGGTGAGAAGCAAAACAAAACTTGTAGATGTAGTTGAAATGATGGCAAAATTGAATTGGCAATGGTCTGGTCACATTATTCGTCTGGACTAGGAGAGAGATAGAACGGATAACAGTATGGCGACCATAATAGGTAAAAGAAATACCGGAAGACCTAATATGAGATGGGATGATGATCTGAGAAAATCAGCTGGAAAGTGAGAGCAAAGAGAAGCGATAGATAAAGTAAAATCAAGAAATAATACTGAACATGCAAACACAAGCCGAAGAAGGAAGAAAATTCATTTAAAATTTATATTAATTCGATTCTTCTTTTTCTTCTTATGTGCCTTGCTGCGCCCAGAATTGTGCATAGCCCTCCCTCTTATTCTTCCAATTCTCTCTATTCTGTGCTACCTCTATCCATTTTAATCCTGTCACCCTTTTGGTATCGTTGTACCAGCGTGTCATTGGTCTACCTCTTCCTCTTCTACCTTCCCATGGTCTCCATTTAATAATTTTGCTGTTCCATCGGTTGTCTGTTGTTCTGGCAACGTGTCCAGCATATTTCCATTTTATGTTTGTTATTGTTTGTACTATGGCGGTAACTTTTGTTCTTCGTCTGATCCATTCGTTTCCTTTTTTGTCTTTAAGTTGTATGCCTATCATAGATCTTTCCATTGCCCTTTATTTGCGTATTGCTCTTTGTATGAGAGTCCTTGACTGTGCGCCGTATGTTGACGGGCAGTCTGCATTGGTCGAATATCTTTGTCCTAAGGTGTTGTGGAATTTTCTTATCCTTTAGTACATTTCTGAGCTTTCCAAACGCCACCCATCCTAGTCATCTTCGTCGTTCAATTTCAACATCCTTATTTTGTTTTCCTGTTGTGATTATTTGTCCCATATATACATATTCTTCGACATTTTCTATTTGTTTTCCATTCACTATTATTTCTATTTGCTGTGGGCTCACTATTTTTGTTTTGTCCAGATTAATTTTCAATCCGACTTTTCCTGATTCTACTTCAAGGTCTATAAGCATCTTTTTTAGGTCTTCTTTAGTTTCGGCGATCAGGACGATGTCGTTTGCGTATCTAAGATGTGAAAGTCTCTCACCATTGATGTTAATTCCCATATTTGTCCAATGTAATCTTTTGAAAATAAATTCTAGTGCTAGGGTGAAAAGCTTGGGTGATATTGTATCACCCTACCTTATTCCTCTCCTGATATGTATTTGCTGTGAATCTTCGTTTAACCTTATTGTCGATTTTGCTTGTTTATATATGTTCTTCAATAGGTCTTTGTAGTGGTAATCTATTCATGCGTTGTCTAGTTAATCAAATATTGCCGTGTTCTATCTATCGAGTCGAAGGCCTTCTCATAGTCTACAAACACCATATATATTGGAAGGTTGTATTCCGTTGTTTTCTCTATGATGACCTTCCTCGTCAGTAAGTGGTCTGATGTACTGTAATTTTTTATAAATGCTGCCTGTTGCACCGGTTGGTAATAGTCCAGCTTTTGTCTATTCGGGTGACGATTATTCGTATGAACAACTTGTATACCTGCGATAGTAAGCTTATCGGCCGATAGTTTTTCAGGCATGTCCTGTCTCCCTTCTTGAATAGTGTTATTAGTATAGTTCCAGTTTTTAGGTATAGCATGTTGTTCTAAATAGGTGTTATATAGAGGTATTGATTCTGTTTTTTTGATCATTACAGCGATAATATTGTCTTCCCCAGGTGCTTTGTTGTTTTTTTAGGGTTTTCTGGGCAAAAGTAATTTCGTCCTTACTTATTTCTGGGATCTCCTCTGATCCCACATTGACTATTCTAATATCTGTTGTTATTGGGGGGAGTTTGTTAATTTATGTATCATATAAATCTTCATAATATGTCTCAGCTATTGGTATTATTTTTGTTCTGTTTCTCGTTTCTCTACCATTTCCATCCTTCAGTGCCAGGATTTGATGTTTATCTTCTTTTCTCCTCAGGCATTTCATATTTTTGTTTTTCTCTATTACTTTTTCGGTCATTTGTCTATAGTTTTCTTCAAGGTCTTTTCGGAATATTTTTTTGCTTCTCTTGGTGTTTGCCTATATTGATCAATTGCATATTAACCTGTTCCGTACAGTCGTCTTCGTTCTTCGTGTTTCATCTGATATTTTAGTTTTCTGTTATGTTTTCATTTTTCTATTTCTATCGAAGCTTCTGTTAGTGCCGTTCCAAGGTTTTCTGCTATCTTATCCAGATCTTCTGAATTTTCCGGTTGGTTTAAATATTGTTGTAATTCGATTAGTGGCTGTAATAATAAATGTAAACCGGCAGAAAAAATGTAACTACTAGAAATGCAACTTTCGGTTCCGAATTTTATCCAATAGATTATTATATGGATTATATTTTTAACAATTCTCTAGATTTTTAACATCATCAAAATCCGCTTAATCGTATTGAAGAAATCAGTGCTGAACCCTCACTATCCCCATGTACTTTTATCTCTTACCAAGTCCAAAGTACAAAATCTCATAATGGGAATCTTGACAAGCTATACGTGCGATAGGAAAAGGTAAAATTAATTATTCATCGGGACCAGACAGGACAATTCCAATTACGAGTCCTTAACTTATCTTTCGTTGAAGATGAGTTGTGTTCCTGAAAAATTTTAAGTATACAAAATTGCCTTCTATCAAAGGGTATACTGCCTGAAGAGAGTAGATCAACAACCGTTCTCACTAGACATTAGTAATCAAAAAGCTAATAAAGATGTTAAGATTACCCAACGACCAACGAAAATGTTGACGATACTGCAGTTTATATATCTGTAAAAAATGCTAATAAAAATTGAAATTAAACATTCCACAATTTGTGTAACCGGTGTAGTTTTCAGTCCATTTATTGAAATTCTAGTAAGATCAAATTCATAAAGGTGAAGAAATAGTAATGAGGTCTTTATCATTTTGTAAATTAGTTAAAAAAAACCATTTGTATTCCGCTAATGCACTATAAAAGTTGTTATCCACAAAGTTAATGCATTCAATTGTAAAATTATATTTATGGTTACACCTTAATTTAGAAAAATTGCACGGCGGGAACGTCAACACGTCATAGTCCTTTGACGCGGGATCCTTATTTGTTGTTTCTCTTGTTGCGTGCACGAAAGTGAGCAAAATGCAAGAGCAGATTTTCTAGGTTATTATTAAGGAAGTTTCCATGCTATTATTAAAGGTAATGTCCGGTTACAGTGAGCATATGTATAACAGTGTTTACCCAATTGTTCTAAAGAAGTGATAGATGGTAAAAATTTGCTATTTAATTAGGAAACTTTTATTTTTCCACGCTCAATTAAATTACGGATTGCCTGTCTAGGATTTATAGATAATTTTATCTGGACCAGAAGAATATGTCAGGACGCATTGCTTGCGTTCCGTGTGAAGAACTGTTTATAAAAATGAACATAAAGCAAAAACTACAATATATTCCCCAAACTAAAAGAGAACAGCACAACCGAACTAACTTCTATGCAAAAACCTTCTGGTAGGCCAACCACTGTTACAACGCCACAACCAGAGGAAGAAATACTTCGTTAAGTTGAGGAAAATCCTTCCACATGTACAAGAACAGTTGTAGCGCAGTTAAATGTAAGTCACAAAACCATATGGAACATTGTGACAGTTTACTAGCTCTACCCGTACCATATTCAACGTGTGCAAGCCTTGTTGCCACAAGATTTCCCGTAACGTTTTAGCTTCTGTTAGTGGTTACTGGAAGCAGTCGCTCAAAACCCACACTTTTTAGCTAATATATTGTTTATAAACGAAGCTAATTTTTCGATGTATGCAATTAAGAACTTTCACCTGTGGGTTGAAGAAAATTATTGTATTATTAGTTGCTATTCGTTTATAGCTAAGGAATACTATGTATGGACAATGGTACTACAGTACATTTCAGTATTTCCGCGAGGAAGTATTTGAGTACAAATTATCCTCATCCCTGGATTGGTCGTGTTGGACAATCCATAGGAGAAAACGTGGCTACTGCGATTACCACATATGAACCCCCTAGATTTTATTCTTTTGAGACATGTCATTCACTAGTATACAAAACTCCAGATGTGGACATAAATGATTTCCAGAGGAGAATTGTCGGCTTTTTTAATACACCCGGAGTTCTCGAACGTCTACGGACGTACAGAAATCAATGGCGAGAAGAATGACAGCAGACATACTAGCACAAGGAGGATACTTTAGTTAATACCCAATGTATATCTTATGTATTGCAGTTCTGATTTATTTAAGATTAGAAATATTCAACACCCTATCTAAAGCATTTAGGGGAAAATTTGTATACTTAATGCTCGTCTTAAAATCGGTCCAAGAATCGCCGCCTGTAGTTTTCGTCACTGCTTAGGAAACAGACTCTATACGTAGTTAACGTTATAAAGACAATATATTTAAAATAATTCTGATGTTGAGTCGTTTAAGTTGATCTTTCCATCATACAATTATCCTAGTGGTAACAAAGTTCTGCAAAAATGTTCAATAATGTAGTCAGTTTCATATTGCATCAAATATAAACTGCATGCTATACTAAATCCCGAAAACTAAAAAACTGATCTATTTCTGTGGAACACTTTGTATTTTTAAAGTTCTTGTTCCGTGCGAAATAGGAGGACCGAGTAGGTCTTATTTAGAGAATAAGACCATCAATTTGAGCGACAATTTTGGAGATTTTTGGTCGGATTTACAAGGCCTGTTCTACGTAGTTTATGATCGTATTTTCCCTTGAGTAAACCAGACGTGAGCTGAAAACAAACAGAGACAATTAAAATTTTGTAGCAAACGCGAGCCATTCATCTCCTAAAAATGATTAGCAGTAAAAACTGAGATACTGTCTTATGCCTCCAAGAGTAGTCCTCATTCACATAGCAACGGTTCAATGAAACCGGGTTCCAAAAAGAAGGTTGGGTCTTAATTGTTTGTTTGTAATCACACCCAAGTTCGTATTTCCTTTGTCACATCACTGATTAAAGGTACACTTGCCACGTCGCATAACCGCGAGAATTTTAACGAAGAGACATAACTCAAGCTAGGGTTCGGAACTTGTTTCGAATAGAAAGACCCATATATTTGTTCACGCTCGGCAGCTCGAAATTAAAAATCCGGACACAAATTCAAATTAGATGTTTGAAAGCTTCGTAAGTGGCGTCATTAATCATAGTCGGGGTTGCGGCGAGAATTTCTGAAATGTTATGCGTTCTGTAGCGGAATGCCTACTTGAGCCTATATACAAGACCTATTTCGCAGATAATCCGATGCGGAATCGAACCTACCATTACATTTCCGGTTGGGTCTTACTCAATCAAGTGTAACTGATCCCGGGTTGTCGATTGCCACTGCACCCTCAACAAGTGGCCGATGGGCTCACCCTGTTGAGAATGCTTCAGTCTGATCGAACACGGTAATAATTCACTTAAAATACCCGTACAGGGCGGCAATCGAATTTTGTCGTTGACCATAAATCTCTGAAGCACATATAACACATTTGCGAAACGCCCTTAATAATCCTAAAAATAAAAAATTTAAACATCGCTGCAATTTACTTCCACACGTAGGATACACCCTTCAACATTACTTAATCGCATCCCACGTCTTGGTCATATTTTAAAATGCCTTTAGGGTTATTAAATCGCCCCGTAATTTATTTACGATACGTGTTGCGTTATTATGTAATTGAGACGTTTGATTATTTTATGTACTTGAAGGGAACTTTTATTTACCTCCAAAGAGCTAGGTAAGCGGTCCACTGAGAAAAACCCTACGACATCGCCTAATTTCATTGAACATCTAAATTACATTTAAAAGGCCATTTGGGCTATATATCACCCGGTAACTCTTTCAAAATACGTGTTGTGTTTTTCTGTGTTTAAGATGTTTGGTTATTTTATGTACTTGAAAGAAACTTCTTATTAATTTCAAATATCTAGGTAAACGATGCTCTGAGAAAACCCTATGATATCGCCCAATTACAATAAACATCTAAATTATATTTTAAAATGTCATTTGGACTATAAATCGCCCGGTAATTTTTTTACAATACGTGTTGGTTTATTATATATTTGAGGCATTTGGTTATCTTATTTATTATTTGCAAGGAAGTTTTTATTAACTTCGAAGATCTAGGTAAGCCATGCTCTAAAGAACACGTATGATATCGCCTAATTACATTGAACATCTAAATCACATTTAAAAGGTCATGCGGGCTATATATCACCCCGTATCTTTTTCAAAATACGCGATTCTATATTTGAGATGTTCGGTTATCTTATGTATTTGAAAGAAACTTCTAATTAATTTCAAATATCTAGATAAGCGATGCTCTTAGAAATCCCTACGATAAGGCCCAATTACAATAAACATCCAAATTATATTTAAAATGTCATTTGAACTATAAATCGCCCGGTAATTTTTTACCATACGTGTTGGTTTATTATATATTTGAGGCATTTGGTTATCTTATTTATTATTTGCAAGGAAGTTTTTATTAACTTCGAAGATCTAGGTAAGCCATGCTCTAAAGAACACGTATGATATCGCCTAATTACATTGAACATCTAAATCACATTTAAAAGGCCATGCGGACTATATATCGCCCCGTATCTTTTTCAAAATACGCGATTCTGTATTTGAGATGTTTGGTTATCTTATGTATTTGAAAGAAACTTCTAATTAATTTCAAATATCTAGGTAAGCGATGCTCTTAGAAAACCCTATGATATCGGCTAATAACAGTAAACATCTAAATTATATTTTAAAATGTCACTTGGACTATAAATCGCCCGGTAATTTTTTACAATATGTGTTGCTTTATTATGTATTTGTGGCATTTGGTGATCTTATTTATTATTTGGAAGGAACTTTATATTAACTTCGAAGATCTAGGTAAGCAATGGTCTAAAGAACACGCTATGATATCGTGTTATGTGATTTTCAAATTTGCCGCTACACTTTAGTAATTCCGTAATTTATTTGCCGCTTCGTCGGAATGAATATCGCTGTTTTAATTGAATTCTTATTTTGGGTTACCGTTTCGCAATTTTGTTTTGTCTTTCGAAGTCCGAGATATGTTAATAGTTTCTTTGTGCTAAAACTGCAGGCTCTTGTTTTTCGGCGTTTGACCTCTGACTGTTCCTAGAATTCACGTGTCATAAGAATTCTTTTCTAGAACATTCCATATGATTTCGTAATGTTGTGCAATATCATTAGGGGAGAAGTAAAGTCCCGTTGAATTTTTGGGTTAGTCCGTTTTAGACGTTTGTGGGCTCCAGTTGTCCGAAATCTCCATCTATCGGCAACTGTATTTACGTAATGTTTATCAAGTAAAAGTAGACTCTGATCCCCTGATCGAGTTGGACGTACGAGCATCGGGTTTTCCTTCAACCGTGGCGTTTCATGCTGTTCATTCACGTTACCGTACCGAATATTTGCTTCAGGCAAAAGTAAAGAATCGACTAGAGAGTCGGATAATTACGAAACAGCAGATTGTCGCCTTGTTAGTGCACAGTGCAGTTACTTGTGCGTCTCGATTTTTATCGGATCTCGACGATTAGAAGGAATCCCGTGCCAGCATTGTGGGCGCAAGTGTACGCCTTGTTTCCAACCTCGTCAAAATCAACAATTTCCCGGAGCGGGACACCCATTCTTTTGCTCGAAGCGGTCCTGAAGGACGTTGTCGACCCCATTCCCTGACTTCCACCGAGGTTCTACACCTTGATCCTGGCGCTAGCCGTCTTTAATACAAGGTAAAGAAAAACTTGCCGTTTCGTGTTTTGGGAAGCCAAAAACGTTTCAAGAATCTTGCAAAATTCAAACTTATGGACCTCGTTGTGTATCGACCCTCAGACACGGTCCTTTTTGTTAACTGTATTCAGCAGAAGAAAAACGATATTAATGTTAAACTATTTCTGTGAACCCTACGCCCCCGGGAAACGCAGTTATTGACGTCATTAAATGTAGCGTGACCAGCGGCGTAGAGTTGTATGCGAACGTTCGAAATTATTACTGTTTGTGTTCTACGTTATAAAGTTGCCTCTCATTGCTATATATTTATATATGTTCTGTGCCATTTTTGACAGTTCATTATATGTGTGTTAAAATTCCGCATGTCTTTTATTACTGTGTTTTAAAGTATTTGTGTAAGGATTTTGCAAGCTTTAAGATTTAGGAAAAGCACAAAAGAAAGGTGAGTTCGATTCCCGTAGCTGTTGGCTGTCGACCTTTCGCGAGGGCCTCCTTAATCAGCTGGACTAGAAAGGTGGCGCCCACTTACTTTGACTCACCCTGTACACAATTTTAAGCATTTTCTCTATAAGCAATTTTAGCGAACCTCCCCCTACTCCTCTGAGCAAGCCGCTGGCCTTTACCATCTTTCTTTGTTTGCGGGTCCAAGAAAAGCGTGTTTGGCCGTACCGAAAATTTCTTAGCACGCCAACGTGCGGTTTTCTCTGTCCCATAATTCTCGTAGCGAGAATCGGCCCGTAACAATCGCCTAAATTACATTGAACATCTAATTTAAATTTAAAAGGCTATTCGGGCTATATATCGCCCGGTCACTTTTTCAAAATACTTTTTGAGTTATTCTGTTTTTGAGATGTTTGGTTATCTTATTAATTTGAAGGAACTTCTGATTAATTTTAAATATCTAGGTAAGCGATGCTCTTAGAAAACCCAATGATATCGCCTAATTACAATAAACATCTAAATCATATTTTAAAATGTCATTTGGCCAATAAATCTGGAAGGAACTTTTTATTAACTTCGAAGATCTAGGTAAGCCATGCTCTAACGAACAGGCTATGATATCGCCTAATTACATTGGATATCTAAATTATATTTTACAAGTCATTTGGACTATAAATGGCCCCGTTATGGTTTTACAATACGTGTTACTATATTATGTATTTGGGCCATTTGGTTATCTTATTATTCGGAAGGAACTTTTTAATAATTTCAAAGATCTCTGTAAGCCATGCTCTAACGAACACTCTGTGATATCGCCTAATTGTATTGAACATCTAAATTATATTTTAAAATGCTTTTTGAACGATATAACACCCCGTTTCGTATGTACTTGAAAGGAACTTCTAATTAAATTCAAATATCTACGTAAGCGATGCACTTAGAAAAACCCTATGATATTGAACATCTAAATTATATTTTACGATGCCATTTGGATTATAAATCGCCCCCTAAATTTATTTCGTTACGTGTTGCGGCATTATGTATTTGACACAGTTGGTTATCTTATGTATTTGAGAGGAACGTCGAATTAATTATAAATATCTAGGTAAGCGAGGCTGTGAGAAAAACCCTATGATATAGCCTAATTACATTGAACATCTAAATTACATTTTAAAATGCCATTTGGTCTAGAAATCTCTCCGTAATTTTTTCCCGTTAAGTGTTGCGAATTATTTATTTGAGATAGTTGGTTATCTTATGTATTTCAAAGGAACGTCTAATTAATTGCAAATATCTAGGTATGCGATGCTCTGACAAAAACCCTATGATATTGCGTAATTACATTGAACATCTAAATTATATTTTAAAATACCATTTGGACTATAAATAGCCCGGTAATTTTGACAGGATACATGTTGCGTAATTGTGTAATTCATACGTTTAGTTACCTCATATATTTGAAATTAACATCAAAGATCAAGTGACACCCTAAGGAACACCATAGAATATCGCCCAATTACATTGAACGTCTTCGTTATATTTTTATTTTTCACACTATAAGCAGCAACGCAATTTTCTCGCGTTAGGTGTTGCCTCATTATGCATTTCAGACTTTTGGATGCCGTGTGTACTTAAAAACGAATTACTAAATTATTTCAATAATGTATGCCAGTGATATGGAACAGCCTCTGACGTTAGCCCATTACACAGAACGTCTTCATTATAGTTTTTGAATGCCTTTCGGTCTAGAAAACCATGCGTAATCTTTTTTCCGATGCATGATACGTTAGTTATGTACTTTGTACGTTCGATTATTTTACAAACTTCGACAAAATGTTTGATGGGTGTGAAATATATATCTAGCTATTTGGCATCACCGAATTCTAAAATTCAATTCATATAAATTTTAGTTAGAAGCTATAAAAGAAGTGTATAATTATTCATGCTTTATGGACTGGACTTTCGGTATATTTTTAGGACAGATTGAGATATCAATAAAGATATTTGGTTTGATTGACTTGAAATATAATACTCCGCTTATTTATACCATATGATTTCGTTTTACATTTGAATCCATAACTCTTGGATTACACAACACCGTTATTATTTTATTCAAACGGATAAGTGGAGGAGGAAGTGCGATTAGTTGTGTATATATTTTGAAACTTTACAATGCTGGTATACAAATGCAGATGATTTCAACGTAAATCAGCAAACTGAGGAATGCTAAAGCGTTTACAAATACAGAATTCATCCAGAATTTTAGATATGCGAACTAACAATGCTGGTTTAAATAGTGTATCTGCAAAGCTCGCTTGATTTTCGCTAAAGTAACATTTGCAAACATGAAGGATAATTCCTGTGATAGCTGATAAAATACCCGGAATTCCTGTTTGTACTCGTTCCGCCAGTCGCTTCTTCTGTGGCACAAAATTAAATCCAGATTAACTAGCATTTGGGGTTGCTAAATTGCTACGCACGCGAATGGTGGCTTTAAAAGACCTCCCTAAAAAAACTCGATTATTTTAACTCCCAATCGACATGTGCAAGTGGGATCGCTTTTGTTCCGCCTCTACGGAATAATATTTCAAAGAGAGCTATGAAAACATCAAAGTGGTCAGAATTTTCGATGTCAACGGCATTTTTAATGGATAACAAGTCACAAACAAAAATAAATAAAAAGAAGATTATTGTAATTAGTGTTAATTGACGCTAATTGCAGAGCGCAAGGGCTTGATTGAGTAGTTACTTCCTTTTATACGTATTCATTAATATAAATTTAATTGCTGCAATAATTAATTTATTTCTTTAATACTGGTGTAAAGGTGAAAGGAAGGACGTTTTAAATCAATAAATGTAACACCCTTACAAATATTGCGTTTTCATTTAATATTTTCTCAAAAAAATCAATAAGTAAAAAATCGAAGATTTAGTAGATATAAGAATACACAGAAGAAATGTTCTTATTTCAATATTACCAAACATTAATACATTTTTGTTGTTTTCCGGGGTGTACTATATTTTCAGTTTTTACAAAAAATTAAATAATATAACTTTTTTGCCCTTCGTTCCAATTTATTTCCTCGTCTGAGACCAAGCTATTCTTTCCCGACTCTCCCATCCCGAAATAGGAAAGACTAATATATTTCTCAACAAATTGTCAGTATGTTCATTGTCGTATTCTCAACCTCTCCGTCATATGGGTTTACAAATACAATTGCTCCCAAGGTAACAATTCTGTTGCACTACCACAAATGATGAATGTATCGAATTCACGCGACCTTACTAAACTTACAGGATCTAACAGGATAGCTGCATCTGTTTCTTGGGACTTGTCGCGAGTCCTTTCGTAAACCTTGTTCATTTGTTACTGTCACCGTAATAAAACTAAACTTCTACAAATGGGCACCTACAGAAGATATGCGAAAATTTTAGTTTGCCTTAGTTTGAAGTAAATGAATAGGTGATAAAAGGCAATAATAATCTTGAAAAATCAAATATGAGGAAAAATGTTATAATTTTTAAATGTTGTAACTAATAGAGTTAGGTTGTTGTATAAAATTGGACAGATGGGGAAGCTATGATATTTGTTACATAAACTGATGAAAGCTTTCGATTCCTTAGTAAATCTAGTAAGCGTAGTTACCACAAACGAAGAAGCAGCTACCGAAACATATGTAGTGCAACGGTTTACATCGTGTTGTTCATGATTTTAGTCCTGAAAACATCTAAGGGGTTTCGGAAAGCAGAAGATTAAGATATAGAAGCTGTTGAGAGAAAAAAAACAGTAATTTTAATACCAAACCCCTGTTTACAGATGCTATTTGAACTATTTAGCAAGATAATGTTTAAAAGCTTTCCACGTACATGCGACTAAAAATTCAAACAGAGAGCTCACAAAGTTTTGGGTGAAAGGCTAAATTGTCGCAAACCAAAATAGTTCTAGAAAAAGAATTTTCTGAATGCACAATTTCAATGATTTATTACAATATTATTTAAAAAAAGTAAATAAGCATAGGACTGATACAACAGACATAATGAAAAATAGGGGCGGATAAACGTGACAGCTGTAGTTCTCGCATATGTATAATAAATAACTTGTATAAAAAATGTCGAAATCAATAGAACGGTATTTGTATATCTAAAAAGTGCAAACACATCAGCCTTTAGCGGCACCATGTTACTCTATCAACCTTCAATGCAAAGGGCTTGTTAGATGCTCTTTCGGCGTTTTTGTGATTTATTATTGTTGTTTTTCAGATTAATAAAAACTAATACATTGTACATTAATCAGTTATAACGACCACGATTAGATGTAGAAAAAAATACTACTACAGCAAAAATATCTAGACGAGACTGAAGACACAGAAGGTGGCCAAATGATAGGGTTTGGCCATGTACTGCGAAAGGCCAACGGAAGACCAAAAACGTAAAAGAAGGATGCCCAAGAAGAATTGGAGCGATCGTAGACACCAGGATAGGAACGCACCTCTTAAGTCGATATGATGATTAGTTGTACATTAACTGTCGATGTTTTCCGATTTCCATTCGCTATTTATCTCTGTCATTACGTTGGTCTTGTTCAGATCTCTATCCATTTCACTATCTATTCCTTTCCGGTATATTCTTTTAAACCTTCCTCTTTTTCGACGTCCTGAGAGCCTCCATTATATTACTTCCTTTGGAAGCCTCTGATCATTCATACATTGAACATGTGCAAACCATACAAGTTGTTGTGCCACTGTATCATGGATTAATTAATTATTTCTAGTTATCATTATTTATTTGATTCTGTCGTTTCCTATTCTCTCTAAAGTTGATGTTCCATCTTCGTTGCAACCAACCTTCCTATATTTACTTCAGATATATACAACTTTTTACGATGTCGTTGTATATAGTATAATATATATTCACCACTTCCAGGCTCTCTTGCCTTATCAAATTTTCTACAATTGTCCATTTTCCTGCCGAGGTATTTCTATTCGTAGCACTTCTCTATTTGTTGTCTCCTTTCGACTATACGGTCCCTCTACATTCGTCCAATAAACATTACTTTGTCTTGTACATGTTAATTTTTGTGCTATTCTTCCATTCGTTTTCCTGTCATGTACTCTAGCTAGGTCTTCGGATATTGCGCCATTATTACTTGATCATGGTGGAAATGTAAAGAAGATAATTTTCGAGAAATATTTCCATACTGCTGCATTTTCTCTTCCATAGTTTTAACCTCTCCTGCATATATTACTATGTGTCGGTGAAATACAACGCTTCCGCCTCATGCCTTTTCTTACGTAAAATTTCTCTATTGCGACCTAAGGAACAGAACTTTTATAGCTGAAATGAAGGTAGCACTAATTCCTATTAATTCTAATGTTCCGCAAAGCATTAAGATGGGGATATTGTTGTATGCTTTACTTAGATTGATAAACAGAAGGTGTGTATCTTGGTTTATGGGTATTTGTTCTCAATTAGTTGTGTTACGCACAATAAATTACCGATCGTTGACATACCCGTCCCAAAATCACCTCTTTCTTAGGTTTCTATGAATTTGCATTT
Source organism: Limonius californicus (assembly GCA_014611495.1). Lineage (NCBI taxonomy): Eukaryota > Metazoa > Arthropoda > Insecta > Coleoptera > Elateridae > Limonius > Limonius californicus. Next base: position 26,455 of record JABXWE010102503.1, read on the forward strand.
TTGTTCCAGTTATTCCTCAATATGCAGCCATATAACGAAACGAATCTTGTAATTGAAAATCGATAGATATCAATATTACAATCGTCATTTGGGACCTACACCCAGCATTATCAGGTAAGGACCGACCTGCAGCTTGTCTGCCTTCACAAGCATTTGCTCTAGAAGTTTGAACAATATTTGTTCGTAAGCCCCGCCTGCTTAACAGGGTCGTGTGCTTAGATTATTTAAACATTGGAGCGGACAAGGATTTGATCTTAATGTATTTTGTTTGCCAGGACAATAATACTTAATCGGCTTATGCCTGTTAGCTGCTTGTGGACCCATACAAACTAACGTTTCGCAAGACATTGCAGCTTGCATCTTCAGAGTGTATAGAACACTGGCTACAGGTCGGTCCGCAAATGACGACGCGGACTAAGCCGAAAGTAAATTGTAACACTGACTGTTCGAGAAACTGCGAAAGCGTCAAAGGATATAGGTCGATAGATATTACATTCACTCATTTCACATTTCCAGTTTTGCATGGAGATGCCACATATGTTATGCTAAAGACTACAGGTGGGTCAGTCCTGTTAATACATTTATTATATACATTTTTAATGTGTTTGTGAAGTTTCTCGGTTTAATATTTAATTAATTCAATGGGGTTGATCCCGAACCACAAGCGTTCTTACCTTTTAAGGATTTACTGCTTCCGTATTATTTCCAATAGAAGTCTAGGATATAGATAATATGTGTAATTCAACATGGGTATATCGTACTTGTGTTTATTTAAAATTAATAAGATAAAATAATATTAATATTGCTTTGTGTTTACGGAAGTTCTGAAAAGGGGAAGTAGTCTGTTTGGTTAACAACTATTGTGCTATTTTACTTAAGCCATACAATTTATAATGTGTATTACAATAAATTGGTAGCTATCGAAGTATAGTTCAGTTTCTACAATTATTTGTAAAACTAGAACATAAAATATATACATCTGATTGCATGGCATAAGGCAATGGTAAGTCGACGTTTGAATTGATTTAAAATACTTGACGGGTTCTATACAAGTGCTCTCAAACTCATAAGCAAATATAGCCTTACGGGGGTCTCGCTATCACTACATTGGAGTTTTGTTTTATATTTAGAAACACAGCCATATTCAGTCTAAATAAAAAATTCTGTTTAGAACTACAACTCGACAGGTTGACAAGGCGGTGCATTAAACGTGCCTTAACTATTACAATCTGGCTTTATTAAAAGAAGAATTTTTTTCTGTTTCAACATCATTACCTCTTCCTACTCTGTCCCACATCTATTAGAAAACAAGCAGCACATGGTAAAAAGAACCAGCAGAACAGAAACAAATCAACGGGTTGACAAATTGCATTCTACCTTTCGAATCGTTTTGAATTTCTGATCATTTCTGCAGAAGCTTAAGAATATTTATATTTCACGTTTTGCCTTCTGATAATACAAGCGCATTGCGAAGAAACCAGCGCATTGCGAAGAAACCCGTATGATATGCGTAGTAAAGAGTTGTTTTAACTTCTTTAGTTAAAATAAATACTGTTATTTTTTAACGAAGCAATAACCCCAATGTAGCATTAGCTAGCTACCTTAAAGCAGGCTGTGCAACTATATTCATTAAATATCTTTGTTTAAATAAAGCATTTGCTTGAGAAACGGTTGGAAAATATTTTTAGTAAACGTCTGAGATCAACAATATGATTGTTAGAAAAAGTTTGAAAGTACCGAACTGATGCTCTTAAGGTTGGTTAACAGCAAAAACGTTTTTTGAGAAATTTCAAACTTCCAAGCTTCGTAGAGGGCGCCACAGGAAAATTACGGAGTTCTTCAAAAAATATATCGATAGCCCCTTGCGAGGTCTATCGACATATGAAGTTTAAAAAAATTCCTTGGAGCAGTTTTTGAGAAATAATTTTTTGAAAATTTCCAAAATTTTGAAAATTCGTAATTTAGGCCCCTTATAATTTTTCAAAAAACTTTTCATATCACCTCATTTTACCCTTCATATACTATTCAGAAAATAAAAATCATTTGAATCTATTCATCCGTTTTCGAGTAATTGGGCGTTAAACTCAAAATTTTCAAAAAATCATAGCGCCCTTTATTTTAAAGCTAGCGAGTTCGGCAAAAAATTATCAGATTTGTCTTATG